>PVJC01009998.1:0-44686 GCA_004026665.1 Murina feae
TGTTTAGGAGATTTTAATGTTGATTGGAATATACCCCTACAGGAACCATCCCTACAAAAATTATTGCATCTTTATAATATATAATAGTTTGACCCACACAATTGCAGTATTTCTGTAGCTCTTCCAATGAAGTTGAGCAGAAAATTGAAGTTCAATCATGTAGAAAACTTGACCTTCTGGCTTAATAAGGCCAAATTGAGTATATCCGAAATAGATGTTTTCTATTCATCATAATTTAAATGTTTATAGCATGACTGATACTTCTCCAGAGAAACACAAAAGATCACATAAGTTATTTATATTTAAATAAATCCATTCTGATACAATTTCTTACTACCTAAAATTACTTGTTCTGTAGCAAGCAGCGTTTTTTTGACAATGACTCAGAAAAAAAGCCTCTCCAGCACAACTCGACATTAGAGGTACTCCAAAAACTGCCATAATGGGCACAGTGAAGGAGTCCTGGGTCATGCAATGGTGTGAGGTTAGACGGAACGAAACGGCGACTGGACACCAAAGTGCCTGTGATGACAGATGGTCAAATTAAACCTCACTCTTTCCTCGTCTGATCTTAGCCAGTGTCCCTTTAGCCCATTTTAGTTCTGCTAAACCCTGACTGCTAAGGAGGAGTCAGATGATTACACATATTCTGTAGAAGAAATAATCATCTTTTAAGATAATGTCCTGAGTGGAGATGAGAGCTCCATAATAGAGGAACCATTTTCAATACATCTATATCAAAGTCTAAGAAACTCCCAGCTCAGAACAAATATAAAATAGTAACAGTCAAAATCTGTTCGGGCCCTCCAGGGAGATGATAACACAAAGACAGTAGAGGAAATAATGGAATGTTTTGGCATTGTGAGGATGTATAAATAGTGTCGTTTCTCAAAAGAACCATTACTGGCAATTCCATAAAACAGCAAATAAATGTTATCCTTCACAGAAAATAATGGCTAATTGTCCAAAAAATTACACAACTTTTCATTTTATAGTTAGTAGTCAAATTGCTTTAATTGCCATTTTATAGAATGAACCAAAGGTGATTTATGTATTTATTTATCTATAATTTTTACTATGAGATATTACCAAAAAAGATGTGATTAAATCCTTGTAATTAAATTAATCAAACCAAACTTTGAACAGAATTTTTTTTTTCATTAGTTGGAAAGAGAGATATGAACATGCAGAGTATGTGAGGAAGTGAGCTAATTCTACCAATCTCCTTAGTAAGATGGCTATTAAACTTTAATTTTAAATTTAACTCTGGCCTTGGCCAGGTGGCTCTGTTGGTTGGAGCATCATCCCATACACCAAAAGGATGCTGGTTGGATTACCAGTCAGGGCATATACCTACTTATGGATTTGATCCCCAGTCGGCTGAGAAGGAGAGGCAATCAATTGATGTTTCTCTCTCACAACAATGTTTCTCTCTCTCCCTTCCTGTCTCTCTAAAATTAATAAAAACATATCCTCAGGTGAGTATTGAAAATAAATAAATAAATAAATAAATAAATAAATAAATAGTTTTAACTATGGGCTCCAAGGAAAGCCAAGAGATATGGTGAATTATTAACTTTCACTCTTTTCGTAAAAATGAAGCGTGAGTTCCTCACATTAGTGCATTGAGATGCAATTAGTGGTATTTATGTGTTGCCTACATTGGATTGCTTCTGCATCTAGATAATTATGGGTTCAGATTTCTGTAGGCATTTCCTATAAATGAGTTTTGGTTTTCAGATATTCCCATTTTGTACCATTCCAAGTTTTAAAGGTGATAACAAACTATATGTACATGACATAGTTTCAGTATTTCATTTATTATTGGGCATTTAATCATTTGCCACCTAACATTACAGGGAGTGAAACTGTTGAAAGAAGGAGGATATGATGTGAAAAGAAAGTACTTTTGTACATTAGATTATGTTTTACTTGCTAAGGCCAGTATATAGCAGCCTTCTCCACCACTACCTCCATTATGTTTTTACTACCATTTTTTTAAACTAATACCATATGTTAAAATAATAGTAAAAGAAAAAAGAAAAGGGAATTAATATGTTCTTTTAATTACCTTAATGGTCACTTGGATCAAGAGTCAGTCAAATTGCCATACAATTTGTGATAATAGAAAGGATTCAATAAGTTGAAAAAAAGATGGCTTTGATGTTACATGGCTGAGTCAATTAGTAGGCACTTTGAGCTGCTTCTTCATGCGGAACATTGTGCGCACACTAAGGTGTTAGGATAATAAAATAGATATCTGCTCTAGAGAAGATCTCAGTGGGAGAACAGTCAGTTCTATAAAAGTTAGAATTTTTATGGTTATTATTGTTTGCTGTTAACTAATTTGAAGTGACTCACAGTTATTTTAATATCATGCCACCTATAAGTGGTAGTAGATTATATTTTCAAAGTTCAAACATTTTTTTCTTTATTACAGGTTTCTTTTCTCCATGGAAATCTCCAAAGCCTGTAAGTTGGAATTATTATGCTTCTTCCTTTATTTCTAGTTATTATTATAATCCCATTAAGCAAGGGTGATTGGGTGACCTCAAAATCTCTTTGACTTCAGAGATTCTGTGATGTCAAAACAAATCTTCTGTGTCCCCATGTCTTGTATTTGCCCCACAAATACAAATAATTCATCTTACTTTCCTATAAAGGCATTGTTGCCTGGTTTTTAATAAGTACACTTAGAAAATGAGTATAAACACTATTCATTACAGTGTGCTGAAAGTACTTTAGAAACATTTTTCCCCCCTGTCAGAAATACTATCATCTTTATAACATGGAATTTTTTAGAAACAATGCAAATTATAGACCCAAAGGTCTTGACCTACAAATTCAATTGGTTCCAGAAAAAATTAGCATTGTATATATTTCTATACTTATATGTACATTTTAATGTATACAGAGTTAAATATATATGTGTGTGAAAATATGTGTGTGTGTGTGTGTATGTGTGTGTATCACCAAACCTGACAATCATTCAAAGGCGTACTTCTGAATCTTCTTCAGACACTGGTGATCTATCATGCCAGTGTAGAAGGCCGATGGACTCAGTAATCTTTTTGTAAGGCTTGGCTAATAAGTTGACTTTGCAATTAGAAATGATCTTTATGTGCTATTAGATCGAAAATAGTAATTGTCCAAGTCCCAAAAGCTTGGACTGGTTTTCCGGGATCCCATTTTATGTATTAGAATACTCTGACTGGAATATATAAAACCCAGGACCAGAAGAGAGCTGTAGCAAAGTGATTTGTGTCCAAAAACACTCAAGGAATCGCATACTCTACCTACTTCTTTTCTTTCCTCTGCCAGTAATCAACTCTGAAGAAAGTGCCCAAGTGTGGCCAGTGAGTAGGGAATGCTTGAGTTAATTTTATGCTTCTTTTATTTCTTTTACTGAGGGAACATTTAACTGCTTGATTTTCTCATTTTAGAAATGGAGATAATATCATTTCTCATACTTTTCAAGGGTAATAACTGGCTTAATTAAATAACATGTCTTGAAAATGGTTTGAAGATGTGAAAAAATAAAGTGTTGTTGAGCCCCTAGTATGCCTGAGCTCCAGGCTTCTCTCAAAGAGAGATGAGGCAGCCCACAGCTGGAAGGAGGCACTGACAGTGTCAGGGCCACAGAGCGTCCTCACCAAGCATGTCCTTGTTTTGGATTGGGCTCATCTGGCCACAGAGACTATCAGATGGAAAAACCAGACCTGTTAGGGCTTAGTAAACAATTTAGTGATGATGTAATATTGAAAGATGTATTTTAAAATGTTTAAAATGAAATTTGTTTTATCTTGGCCAAAATCTAAATAATGCCTTCCTTTCATCACCAAATTGAAATCTGTACTCTGTGGTTATACACACCTTTAGCTAATTTAACAAGGAACCTTGCAGCCTCATCATGGTGCTACAATTATGCAATTTAGTGCTTTTCTTATATGTACCCCTTTTATACAAATTATGCCATTTGGCATAATTACAGCATTTTCTGTCATTAAGTAATTACATCCATAGTCAATAATTCCAAAGAAAGGCTTTCTAGAACTCAATTTATAATTAATCCTGAACCCATACACCCATACAGAAGTTAAAGCTTGGATTTTCAGGTTCTAGTCTGAGTGAAGCTAGATTGGCTGTCCACTTAACGTACCCCATGCAGCTGTCAGAAGTTCTTCAGACAGAGGACTATAATAAGGGGCAATAATACGTGATTTAAAGTATAGGCTTTCAAGGCATTCTGCCTAGGTGCAAATTTTGCTTCTAGCTCTGTGATCTACAACGTGCTGCTTCAGCTCACAGTATCTCAAGCTCCAGATCTGTACAATGGGGGACAATAATAATACCCCACTCATGGAAGTTGTGAAGTTTATTCGTTAATCCATGTAAGGCACTTAAAACAGAGCCTCCACATGTTGAGTTCTAAGTATAAACTACAGTCATTCTATACATCAGACCTTTTATGCATAAACTCAACAGTTTAATCACTTTATGAAAGAACATAGTTTGATAAGTATTCATTTAAACAAAGATATAAATATATACACATAGTATATGGATTTATACACTCTCTCCTCCTCCTGGTCCTGTGTTACTCTCTGTCCTACTGATCCACATGTCAAGCCAATCCATATCAAGATAGCCGCTTCCCATCTAACAAGTAATACACCAACTGTAGTGAGTTCTTGTTCTCTTTACCTTGAAGGGATCCAAGTTCATACTTCAGATACAAAATCAAGCTAAATGCCTTCGTCTCCCAGCCCTGGCCTAAAATAGTGAGTAGGGATGTTTAGACTACCCCAGCTTCTATAAGAAGCAAACAGAATACTTCATGAGGTTTGGGGGAGAACCTGCATTTATTCACAAGCCCTCTCCTCCCAGTGTGCACCCTAGAATCAGAAGGTAGGGTTTGTAAAATTAGCCCACCATGATTGGGGGTTTTCTGTTCTACTGTTTAATGCCCTGTTATCGACTGTATGTCTACTCTATCCACTAATATATAGGTGATCACTATCTCATACAGTCAGGCGTTCGTTCATTCACCAAGGGCAGCAGAGATAAAAGTCTAATTCTAGGTATAGAAGACAGTTGTTTCCATTTTTCCTTACCCTAGTGAGATGTTTATATGTAGCTTAAGTATGGACCCCACTGGGATTGGACAAGGCCTAAGCAGAAGCCTTGTTGAGAGGAAGCCTGGTCACTAGCAAAGCTCCAGACAGGTTACTGCCAGGAAGAGCAAGTGAGGCCATGAGCTGGGCAAGAGGACAGGATGAGAATCTAGGTTCATGAAGGTTGAGAGGAACAGTGAGCACAGAGAGGCCCAGTTGGAAAGCAAAAGTCCAGAGACCAGCTTGTCTAAGACCTGTAGGGAAACGTCAACAGAGAGCACCCTTCAAAAGATACTGTCAGCTCAGCACCACAGCCCCAGGGAGCAGGGGTGACCTTCTGTGTGGCAGGCAACTAATAACTCAGTTTGGGAGTTGGGCTGTAGGACTGCAAGTCTGCTGTTTCTCTAATTTCATGGGCATGTGATTTTCTGCTCTTCAGTCTTTTAAGAACCCTGGCTGAGTGACTCGAGGGTTGATGAATGTCACAGCAAGATGTTGTGAATGCTTTGCAACTGGACTCTTGACTAATTCCCCCATCTCTGTCCTAACAAAATTGTAGAATTTGTCAATCTGCCTCAGAAGCTTTCCCAAACAGTGCCCAAAGCATAATTTGTTCTGTAGTTTTAATAATTATTTTACAAATGCTAATATTTCACCTGCAGCATGTTTGCTGCATTGACTGTACATGAGCAATACATATTCCAGCAAAACTTCTGTGGGTCTTGGCTAGCCCCGACTGAAAGATGGGAGAAAGAGCTAGAGAGTTGCTGCATCTCAGTGATGACAAGTGTGATGCTACAGCTTCTCAGACCATGTTTCTAATCTACTTACTTTTTAGAGTTTAATATTTTATATTTGGGGACAGGAGGGAGGAAGTCGCAGCCAGAATGCATCCACGGGGTGCCTAAGGTCAAAGTGAAAAGTAAAAAAGAATAGGCCTTTAACCACAACTGTGGGTCTTCCCATCATGGCAGAGAGCCAGAATGGATGGCCAAAGGACCCCAGAATAGCATCCTCGATGAATTTTGCTATCAAATAAATTATGACGTTTGGGTTTGAAGATTTTTACTAAATGGGGCAAAAGGTAGATAATTAGCTAAAACTCTAAGCAAATTTACCAATTATCCTTCTCAATGTATTATTATGTAAAAAAGCTTTCAGTCCTATATGGTTCTGACCCAGGGTCTGTCACGGACAGCTACTAGACCTCTCTGCAGTCCTAGAGATTATTCTTAAAATTAGGACATTGAACTCGACTAAGGGTTTTACATCTTTGTTAGCTCTAGAAACTTTGTTCAGATGAAATCTTTGTCAGTGGCACATATAGAAAACAAATGAAAGTGAAGCCACTTGTCTTAGTCCCTTCAGACTTTTACAATGAAATATCATAGACTGGGTGGCTTCCATGCAACAGAAATTTCTTTCTCAGATCTGGAGACTGGGAAGTCCAAGACCAAGGCACCTGCAGATTCAGTGTGTGGTGAGAGCTCACTTCCTAGATGGCTGTCTTTTTTCTGTCACCTTCCCTGGAAGAAGGAACTAGGGAGTTCCCCAGGGATTCCTTTATAAGGCAGATAATCCCATTAATCATGAACAAATCACTTCCCAAAGCCCCCTTTTCCTAGTACCATATCACCTTGGGTGTTAGGGTTCCAACATACGAATCTTGGGGAGACACAAACATTTAGATCATAGCACCAATCTTACCAATCTTACTGTTGATAGGAGTTTGGGAAACCCATTTCCTTCCTAATTTGCTGGTTCACCTGGCCCCTGCCACAGTCTAAGTTAGGTGAGCAGGTCAGAGGACCTTTGTACTACACAGTGACCTATACAGTACATGGCATCTCCTTAATAGGTGAGAGCTGGCATCGAAGTCTGACCAAAATATAACCAGTGTGAAAACAAAAGCAGGGTTGTTTGTAGGGGATAGAGCTATAATTCTGTCAAATTTAAAATAGTGTATATCAAAACTGGTTTTGAGAAAAGAACAAATGGCCATATTTCTTGACTAAACATTTTCTGGCTTACTCTGTGTTGTAATGTAACACTGAGAAAATCTGCATCTCCTGCAGGCTCTTCCCCTAACATGATCTATTTGAGGAGACTTGCAATTACAGTTGGGCATGATGAGTGGTGAGAGGGTAGGAGAGAGTGCTGTGAGAACACCCAGGAGGGACATGTAACCAGATCAGGAATGGTCAGCGAACATCTACAAGAGGAGATGCCTCATCTGAACCTAATAGCCAGATAAAATGAAGGAGGGATTTGGAAGAGCAGAAAAATTGATGAACTTTGCAGTTAGAAGGAGAAATTAAGAAAGTGTGCAAAGGTTCACAGGCAGGAGCAAACCCAAAGGAAATGAGAGGAGAGACCATCAGCAGATACAAGAAAAGTATCACAATCTGGGTCATGGTGAGCCACTAACTTCCACTAGGGAGTTTGGCCTTTCTCCCGAGGACCATGCTGACCCAATGCAGAATTTTAAGCAAGAGAGTAACCTAATCTAATTTTTACACAAAGCAGGAAAGTAGAAGGTAAGTTTGAATGAGGAATCAGTTGATCATTGAATGAAAGTGAAGTAGGTTGTGCTGATAGGAGATCTCAGTAAACCTGGCTTTTTTCTTGATAAAAGGCTGTTAGTCCCTGCTTTATCTGCCTCACAAGGCTATGGTGAGGATTAAAGAAGTTACTGTATGTGAAAGAACATGGGAAACTGGCAAGTGTTCCATAGACCTTTAATAAATTGTGGTGGCAGTAACTGCAGCCGTATTTGGGGGAAGAAATCAGCAGATTAGCAGTAAATGAGACTTCATAGAAGACTTTGGGTTTGTGTTTGTGTGTGTGTGTGTGTGTGTTTTCATAGAAGACTTTGAACAATTCATAAATCCTGAATGGTTGTATTATTTACGTATAAACTGTAAGGAAAGTAATTGAATGTTCAAAAATAGGAGGTTGTTGGGACATGTATAGCTGTCAAAAGAACAAGTAGTACAGACTATTTTATCTTCTTCTGTTTCAGTAAAGATAGTGTCATGCATTGGGACCATATTGGAAAAGGAACAGTTCCATATACGTCTAAGTACTTGCACGTAAATTACCTTGAGCTGCATGTTACTTTGATTTTATAGGGGGAAAACAGACTCAGAGAGAGTAAGTGATTTGCTGAAAATACCAGCCTACAGGTGACAAGGTTATATAAGTCTGAATTCAAAATTCAGGCACCACTCGTATTGATAACTGGTATTTTATTGTTCAGACATAGAATCCTTTCTCTCAAGGCACTTGTACCAAAGACTTAAAATGTTTCATGGGAGAAAAGTCCACAGGGCATGAAAGTCTAACGTAAAGGTGAGGATTGCCATACGTAACAAAGGAAACAGCAAGAAAGAATGTGTCCATCATTCTCTCTATTCTTTTTCACTCTCCAGATCATGGACCGATGGGAGAATCAAGGCAGTCCTCAGACAAGTTTATCTGCTCCGGCCATTCCGCAGAACCTGCCCTTCCCACCCGCTCTCCACAGGAGCTCCTTTCCCGACTCAACAGAGGCCTTTGACCCAAGGAAGCCTGACCCATATGAGCTCTACGAGAAATCAAGAGCCATTTATGAAAGTAGGCGTAAGTGAAAGCCACCTAAAATAAGGGTTACGTGAATAATAGCTGAAGCCCTGCTAGGAGTTATATTGAGGCTGAAATGATCTGGTGTGATTTTATGTTTGGAAATTCAAATTGTGTCTCAAAAGTAGGGCCAGCTGATTTAATGTCTCTTAAAAAAAAAAAAAAAGCTGTCAACTCTAGAAAAAACTTATAGCTTTTGGTTAAATTTTATTTACCATTGCCACTGAGGAAAATGAGGAATGTATTTGGGATGGGGAAGGGGACAAAAGAGGTTGCTAGTTTTGTTTTCACCAAATAATAAGAAATGCTTGGGATTTGCGTGTTAAATCTGGTCTTAAGTCCAAAGTTTAGATTTTTCTCAGAGCCTAGAATGCAGGCACTGAAGAATTTGGGGCTGGGAGCAAATGTTAGCCAAATCCTTCCATCTCACAAACATGAAAGGAATGGTTTCAACAGCAGCCCAGAGCCAGGTGCCAATTATTCTATCAGAGGCTTCTGCTTCTCATTTAATGGAGTGGAGCTGTTTGAAAGTTCAGCCATAAAACAAATTATCATGTGTGCACTTGACATCCTATTTGAAGGTCCTCTGAAATTATTTCGTTGCACTTTATAAATATTAGACAACAAAAGTTTTTAATATTGCATATGCGTTCCTTGTGCCTCTTTCTACCATCTATCAGGTCAGCTCTGCCAAATGTTAGAGGACAGGAATCTGAAGGGCACAAACGTACTGTCTGTGAGGGGAAGATACAGCATAACATGAGCATGAGTAGATGGATGGAGAAGCCTAGCCTACTGGAATGGGTTTGGTCCCTGGTGCTCTTATTTACGGTCTACTGATTTCCTATGATTCGCTGTTCTGCCAGCGTCTTCCTTCCAACTTTATCACTGAAGCATGAATAGCAAGTTTTAAATTGTGTGTAATCTCAGAGGAGCTTAAGTCTGCTTGCTCTTTGATGAGCACAGAGGCCAAGAATTATGCACCCAGCTGGTAGGGGGAAAGAAGACAGAATACCTCCTCCCTCTCCTCTTCAACTCTTTGTGAAAGTAATTTTGGTGGGTAAAATAGTTAGGACAGCAGGCCATGGAGCAATTATTTTCATCAAATTTTTAAAATCAGCTATGTATTTCATTCTTCCTCTTTTGAATAAACAATTGAAATGCCTTTGAATGATTGTATAGTTAGAATGACTTTGCTTGATAGAGTAAGAATAAAGTACTCACTTTTAGCTAGATAGTATAGGGTATAATTTCAGAGTATTAATGTTCATTAAACTGAAAAAAATGAAAAGATTTCAGGACAGTTCTTAATACCTTTTATGCTTCAGTAACCAGGTATTCATTGAATACTTAACTCTCGGCATGATGCGGAGATATAAAAATGAGTAATATGCCCTGCTCTCACAAGTTGGAGGAAATAAGAATGAGTATAAAGAAATGGAGATCAAGACACAGCAAAAGTTCTAACAGGGAAGGTAGAAATTCATTGCAGGATTAAAATCTCACTCTGAGCCCATGGCTTGTTTAGTGCTTTAATTTGAGAGAGGGAGGAACAAGGAGGGGGAGAGAGAAACATAGATACAAGAGAGAAACATCAATCAGTTGCCACCTGTACACATCCAACTGGAGATGGAACCCTCCATCTCGGTATGTGCCCTGACTAGGAATTGAACCTGTGACCTTTTGGTGCATGGCATGATGTTCCAACCAACTGAGCCACAATGGCCAGGGCTATTTAGTATTTTTTATTACATTTAGGAAGCATCCAGAAATGCCTCCGCCTGTTTTTGTCCCTTCATTAGTCATCTGCTTCCATCCCTTTGCAGTTTCCAAACCAATGCAAGACTTCATTATCCAGGCCAAAAGCAATGTTGGTATTTATTCCATCTTCTTTTTATGGTGCCCTAATACTTTGTGTCCCTTATTTTCCAAGCCAAAATTGTCATGACCTTCTTTTCAACCCAGAAAGAATTCTGATTTCTTTATCTAGCCACTGCAATGCTGTTTCTGTTCATTGCCTTTCTGCTCCTCACCTGTAATAAACCAAGCAAACCAGTCTATCTTAACCTGCCCTTTTTTTTCCAGTCTTCCTATGGGAGCACTTTAGCCCCATGGCTCCACAGCCACAAGAACAGCAAACATCCTGATTCCCCACCTCGTGCCCTCTGCCCCTGCAGTGTCCCTCCTCTGTCACTGCTGCTGCCACTGTGCTCATGCCCCCCTACTTTTTGTTATCACCAATCTCTCTAATGTTTCTAAGGTTATAGCAATGTTTTCAGGGTCACAATTCTTAGGAAGTCAAAAGAGGGTGAGCTCATTTTCTTTTGCATCCTTTTCTATCATGTTATTTCATAACACTAAATGGAGTGTGAATGAAACACAGAACACGTGTCAAGGTTAGAAAGCTTTACCCTGAAGAATAAGGAAACAAAAGCAAAAGCATGGTACCACTTTCTCTAGTCTCTGGGTAGCTGACCTGTGTACTCTGCTGTGGACATGCAAATGTCTTTAAAGAACAAACCAGCCCTTTGGCCTCCATTCACTTCTGGTTTTCAACTATGAAAAAGTTTCATTTTCTCATTTAAATATTTAGAACAGCACCCCCCAAAAAATTTTTTTTAATGAATGGGGGGAAAGTCAGTCTATTTCTCATCATCCTCAAATAGTTTTTTTTAATGATCATGAGATGTATGCATCCAAACAAAAGGCCCATATTCAAAATATTGCTTGTGACCCACTCCTCTCATTATTCCTTTGAATCACATGCAAAATATTTA
Organism: Murina feae; assembly: GCA_004026665.1. Lineage (NCBI taxonomy): Eukaryota > Metazoa > Chordata > Mammalia > Chiroptera > Vespertilionidae > Murina > Murina feae. The sequence goes on from PVJC01009998.1 coordinate 11,513, forward strand.
GGTGTATATCTTTTTTATTTTTGCGTCCCTGGATCTTTTTTCCTGAGTGAGAAATCAGTGGGACCAGAGAAAGAATGGAAAGGAATCCTGATCAATGCTACCTAAACCAAGTCCTTTGACATTTTCCCTGGCCTGTAGTGATCTCAAGTTATCCTCCTTTGCAACCAGATCAAAAGCTACAGAGATTTTTGGAATTCACATTCAAAACTGGGTTGCAGCAACTGAATAAAAGGAGGCACCTCCACCCACGAGCTTCTGTTGTACAGAGCTTCAAAATGTTTGTTGAATCACAGCTGTCAAGAAGTGTTTGGATTCAAGTCACCCATCCCCTGCAAATGATGGAAATTTATCAAGTGATGTAGATGCTGCTGTGCCTCATTTGGCTCATAATTAGATTATGCTGACATTTTAATGTGCAGGCACAGGACATCTTAATAAAAATGTATTCCTGGGGGGGGGAAATGTAGTGATTTTAAACTAACAGAGACAATCAGAAGATACTGGTATTGCATGAAACAGAACATGACAAGTCTATGCTTATAGAAGAAAGTGACTAACACCTCCCATCTCCATGAGATCTTCTATTGAGGAGATGGGACTGAAGGAAGAAGGAAGATTCTTCCACCTGGAAGAGCATCAGGCCGAGTAACCAGGGGTGGCACCTTCAGGCTCCACACCAATCAACAAGAATGCATGAACCACTCAGCGTGTATCTAGAACTCTGCTGGGCAACCCATAAGAGGACAACCATGAGAAATCATCTCTGCTCATACAAAGCTCACAGTGAAACTGGGACACAAAGAAAATCATAGGAAAACAATTTCTGAAAGAGGCTGCATTACACAGCACAGCAGATAATATCAGTATTTCAACATGCGAAATCATGTAGTAAACATAGACAATAGTTTCAAGACCATTAGATAATTAGACCAATAATTTCTAACTCCATGTGCAAAATTGATATTTAATCCATATTTAATCCAAAGAATGTCTCTTATTAAATATCTTTTCATTATCAAAAATCTAGTTAGTTTTTATTGGAGAAGCTGTGCAAAAAGAATTTTTTGTACCAAAGTAATTCCATATAAAGAATTATGCCGCCCCAAAAAATCCTAAAAGAAGTTTTACCCAATGGAGTTTCTGGGATTTTGTGTTAGTTACTTAAGCATTGACCCTCTGGCATTACCAGCAATTCCTAGAAAAGAGCAAAAATCTTCCCACCCCCTTCTCTACTCAAGACTTTTAGATAAATGTCACTTTTTTCTGGTTTTAGACTCTCTTGATAATTAACTTCTTGTTGTCCCCATTACTGGCATTTTTTAAAACGGAAAGCAAAGGAAACTAGTCCCCGCTGAGTTACGGCATAAGCCATGCTATTTATACTTCTACCTCCTCTGTCCTTTCCTCATGCATCTCATGAAAGAAGGAGTTTCATTTTCTCTGCAATCACAAGAGGAAGGGCTTGCATTTCCTTGGTTTGTGTGCTAACATTCTGAATGTTGGACTATTTACACCATTGCTAACCTTGAAGCCCTCACTGCTCTCCTCCTGCTGCCATTCTTTCTATGATTGCATCATCGCTTCAACCACATGTTTCTGATACGATTTTATAATGGCCTGCTCACCCAGGAGACTACCTACATTGACTATGCATGCCCGTTTGTTTAGAACAGTCCTGCCTGTGTTGTCCTGGCATAATTATTAATAGCTCTCCTGTCACTCATCAGGTTGTCCTTATTTGAATGATAAATTATATGGCTTCCTTTTACCACATCATCTATGAAAGAAATGGGCATCATTACTGTCCAAGAAAAGCATATAGCTAAGTGTACAGACCATGAATAAAAATTTTAATACCTACTCATAAATGATTTCTTTCAAGTTACTTTATTTGGTGGACTGAATTTTTGCCTATAAGTGTTTTACCCCTAATTTGAAGTAAAAGACTTACGTGATGGTTTGTCTTAGTAGCCAAACTCCCAGCCAATTGCTCCCCTATGCAGAAAATTGTACATATGTACAAATACAGAGCATGGTAAGCTAGTAGAAGAAATAGGGAGCAAGGCTTCATGCATTCAAGTACTATGTCATGGACTTCTCATTCTTATCACAGAGAATAAGTCAGATTCAACATCACAATCATCACAGGACCAAACGGGCTTAATTTTGCCTGTCTTCCTGACCCGAGGAAAAAATTATACCTACATAACTGCAGTAAACAGATATCATGACTCCTCTCTTTATTGCCAAACAAGGGAATACAAAGTGCTTCCCAAGGAAAAATGACCTTGTAATCTTACAAAATAAAGTTTGGTCATGCTAATGAAGGTGATTTAGGAATGAGGATGTTGTCCTGTTGCTTCAGTTTTCTTTAAGCCAGGCTTATTCTCAAGGTTTGTCTCATGCTCAGTTCATGAGGCCATTTCTTGGGCATCCTCCTCGCTGTGGGCTCAGAAGCTGGAGCAGACAAGCAGGTGAAAACAGAAAGAGGCAAAGAACAATTCCTGTTCCCTGAAACTCTACCCTCATGGTTCCGCTCCTTGGCATAAACCTAACTTGAATTATGACTGAAGTTTTACAAACATTTTTTCTCTTCACGTTGAACCTTAGTTATTACCAGTAAACAATTTATGAGGTACAACATGTCCATACTCCTTTGCAGTAAGACATCATTCAGATATAAAAATGTCAGGGATCCATATGGTATAATGTGCCTTATAGCATGACCTCTTTGAAGTAGAAATGCCTCTGGAATTTCTTCAAAGGGAGCTCACACCATCATTTTTTCTTTCCATAAATTAGGAAGCATTACCCCATAATAGGCAGTAAGGCTCACTCCAAAGGTGGCAATCTAAAGTAACCACAGGCCATTAAAGAGCATAATGGAGAAGCAAACTGTATTTTAGTGCTATACTTGACATGAAATTATAAATAGTAGCCAATCAAAAATGGACAATTATGTTTTTCACATCTATGGTTTTTATTCTGCTCTTTTGTGGTTCATTGTTCATTGTGGAATTTTTTCATTTTTTCAGTATTATAATGCTCATATAATTCATGGCTAATCACAAATGGATGGTTGAATTTCTAAACCATCCGTTTTTCTGCAGCTCTTTCTTTGTTATTACTGAGCAAGGGTTGTAGTTAGCATTGTCTCCCATATTAAGAGCAGAACCACCTAGAAAGAGGAGGCAGTATGAAGATTCTATCCGCCACAGCACAGCACTGGAAACACGAAGTGGAAACCAATGGGGACAACCACATGACAGCAGGTAGAGGTGCACGAAGCCCAGTGCTCACAACCGGAGCTCCAAATCCTGTACCAGGGCTTCTGTTTGAGCCTACCTGTCTCCAGCCTCCTTTGCCTTTGTAATTAAATACCTAATATGGTCACACTGGACATATCAATAGGTTTGGAAAGATTTTGATAAATTTATGGATGCCACAGCTGCGGGCAGCTAATGAGTAATTATAGAAGGCTACCTAACCGTCCTAGAGAACATCCTCAGGTCTAATACTGCTACATCAAGCCGGCCTCATCTGCCCAGACATTGCTGGTGTCCAATGGCCTTAAAGTACCCCCACAAATGTCCTCTGGAGTGCTATTGAAATATTAAAATAAGATGAATTGCAAATAATGAGACACTTTTACCAGTGGCTTTAACATGAGAATCATAAATAAACTAGAAAAAATTAATAATGTTATCATTTAAAATGTCCTGAACTGTACTATGAAGGTTAGTTTCATATACCTTTTTCCCGTGGAAAAATCATTATTGCTGTCTTTAATATAATTTATATTATGGTTTGATCTGTGTAACAAATTTGCCTTTCAGCTGGAGTTTCTAATATATCACATTATGTATCATTTTATAGCTATAATATATTGATAAAGAAGATCAGTAAATTCAGTTAAGCTGTCTTTGCCATTTTTAATATGTAGATTTTAATTTGGAAATCCAGTTTCAAAGCTAATATTTTCAGGTAGCTTTGCAAATAACTATGGTACTATTTATATTTCTAACAGGTTCCTTTTAATAAAGAAAGTTACTAGGATATGAGTTAAGTAACAGATAGATAGTGAAATAAAAGTTAGGTTAGGGACACATTTTCCACATGTATTTTAAGAACTAGATCCAATCCAGGAGCTTCTATAAATTATTTCATTCAGTGTTCAAAAGAATGCTCCTGGAGTCAGACAGAAGGCAATGGGAGGGGGAGTGGTGTGTGAGGTAAACTCTAAAATCGGTCCTTGATTGAAAGTTGTTTAGTATGTCAAAGCATTTTGTTGGTAGCACAAGTTGACGATGTAACTGAAAGAACTTTCATGAATAATTATGAGACCATCAGGGCTGAAGTAAACTGAGTGTAATTGCTGGATGACAAGTAGGTCCTAGTGAGATTATGATAATATGAAATGTCAGGTTTACAACTAATGAAAGTGTTTAGCGGCAGCAGTCTCCTGGTACCGCTCTCTCTTTTGGATGAAAGTACGTTCCTCAATTTATAATCCTAAGCAGTCACACTAACCATGGAAGTTTAAAAAAAACAATTCTGCTAGACAACTAATTTGTCTTCGCTGTGAAAACACAGATTGCCTGGCAGGTGTGATCATCCTGCCTGAGACTAGCTGTGCAGGGTCCGGCAGGGAACACATCACACACGGAAGGCCTCCAGAGCCCTGTCAGCACCCGCAAGAGGCTTCCCTTGGCGTTTTCTTGTTGAATAGTGTAGAACTCTATTTGAAACAAACAAAGTTTAATTAGTAAATAATCTGGATTTGGTCTTATTTATTTTTTAATTTAATTACATAATATGAGTGCTTCATATATGTGTGTGTGTATATATTTCAGAGTGTGTTCTAATATTTTATACTCATGTTCATGAATTTATATGTAGCATAGATATCATGATTCCCATGAGCAATCGCTAATGCTAAAATAAACCAACTTAACTCAATTACTGATACATGAGTTCAACCATCCAGAGGAAATATGAAAATATATGGGCCGGTATACATAAATCATCACAATCGTTGTTTGAACTTCCCACTTTTAATTATAATACTTAGTTGATGTCACAATATCATAACATACTTTTAAAAGACCTGTATTTATTGTGTATATTTTGGATTCTGAATTGACTTTACTTTCAAATAAGCATTCTTATAATGAGAATCAATGGTTAGTATTTGGAAATAGTCATCTCTTTTCCATTTTGATCTAAAGGAATTCAGGTTTTTCTATTTTACATACATGTAAAATAAATACATTTATGGACATGTTCGTATACATAAAACAGTAAATCTGTCCACTAATTTCCATAGATTTTAGAGAGAGAAAAATAATCATCAAATAAGAGCACAAATTGGGGGTGAGATATAATATCAACAAAAAGAAAGTAAAGATGAATTTTAAAATGCCATAAATGAGTTTCAATTTTAATTCCCCATTTTCCCATCCAGAACAAGTGCCACCAAGGACCAGTTTTCGAATGGATTCCTCTGGCAAGTATCCTCTAGTTCTCACAGTCCTGTGAATGACGTCTTCCATTTTGTGTAACAAATCATTCTTCTATCAGTTAATTAGTATGTAATCACTGTGCTAATTTTATCCACCTACAAAAGCATGTGTTTAAGATAGAAAGTAGGTCTCATCAAGGTGAGCCTAGGTGACTGTTAAAGAAAAAAAGAAGAAAACAGTCATATTTATTCATTTCTTTCATAAAATGCTTTAGTTAAAGACAAGATTAAAAAGCAGGTGACAAGGAAGGCCACCAGACTGACTAGATCCATACCGTTGCTTCTAGCCACATGTGGCTACTGGGCACTTGAAATGTGTCTACTCTGAGTTTGAATATGCTGTAAGATGTGTGTCAAGTCTACACCAGATTTCAAATACAGTACAAAAAAATACAGAAGTGTATATCTCATTATTATTTTATAATGATTAAGGCTTAAGTAATATTTTGACTATATTAGGTTTAAAATATATTATTAAATTTTATTGTACCTGTTTTGATTTGCTTTTTAAAATGTGACTACTAGAAAATTTTTAATTACTTATATTGACTACATTTTATTTACATCGGACATCCCTGATCTAAGTACATATAAATAAGAAGCTAGAATGAATGATTTTCTCTCATCATTGATGTTTCTCTCTCTCTCTCTCTCTCTCTCTCTCTCTCTCTCTCTCTCTCTCTCTCTCTCTTCCTCTCTCAAAAACCAATAAAAACATTTTTAAGAGGAAAAAAAAAGAGAGATTTGCAATTTAGACATTTTCAAAGAATTTATTATAAATTTTGCTAACATAGAATAAAATTATTTTCACATCAATTAAATATCTATATAAATTTAATTTTTAACCATTCGAATTATAAAATGCTACATTTCAATAGTTTTTAAGTTAGACTAGAATATTATAATTTCAAGTATAAGAGCTGTTAGCAATAATTAATTTACTTAAAAGGAAAAAATTTTTTGACCTAACCATTCTGAAAATACTTCACAATTTGGTTTGGGCTAAAATATTTAATGTTATTGTGGAAATGAAAGAAGAAAGGGAAGATTCAGATTTTTTTATTCCTAGGAAGTGCTTTGAACAGCTGATTAGAGCACTGGATTGAAAGCCAGAACCCTAAAACAGTTGCAGAAAAGAACATTTTATAATAATAGCCTATTTCAGGTCTGTAGGCTCACAGCACACATCTCTAGAGCGTTTCCATGATGACAGCTCATTATCCATCTCAGCATGTTCTAACACCCCCCTGGAGAATATATGTGCTTGAGATCATTTCATTCTGTATGTTTCCATGTCATTTTTTTTTTTTTTGGATAGGTAGAAAATATGAAAGATATTGCTTAGCATTTCGTCCTCAAATAATGTCCTCAAATATTTGCTTATCTTGGTCTGGAAATTTTTATAGCACGATTATTCTTAGATGCTGATGGAAAAAGCCTTATAATTTTTAAGGATATCTTAGGCCTAGAGGGAAAATGAGACCTAGTAATTACAGTTGCAAAATGAAATCAGGACTGAATTTGAAATTCTAAATCTCAGCTTGCTAGCCACAGCAGGCACATTTCTTTAAAAATCTTATCTGAAAGTACTTTATTTAAAAACAAAATAAGAAAGGGAAGGTCTACCTGATAGTTTAGATTACCTTGATGTATGTGCAAAATACTATTGTTACGTTTCAAAAGATACAAGTTGCTCAAAAGAGAAGAATTGTAGTGTAGTTGAGTATAAGCAAGACAGATTTCCAAGAAGATAGCCAATCCAAATATTTTGTTAAATGTCCACACAAATTATCAAAATATTCTGGAAAATTATGACTGCATCCAAAATAAACAAATCTCCTATAGTACTACTCATATTTATAAAATGTCCTTTATCCAATTCTGTGTCATGATTTTTGACTCAGACATATTTATTATAAGTATGAGGTATTTTATTAACTTTGGCTGCATAAGATACTTAGGTACAGAGGCAAAATTGGTAATAGGAATTCCAAAATAATGTATTTTTTTCCTAAATAATGTATTTTGAAGCTAAGTGATAACTTCAGAGTAGAGTAATGCTCTGGTTTATGGGGTCTGCTAGATTGGTGTCTTAAAACAAATTCAAGAAACATTTATTTGGCAACTTCTATAGGCTGTACACAACAGAATACCATAGATAGACAAGGATAATTTTGTCATCACTAGGAATGTTAGTGAGAAACAATGAATTCATAGGCAGGACCTTTGAATGGAGAGCTCTCTCCAAAGACAAGAGAGCCAGGGCATGGAATATCACAGAAGCCAAGGGTATAAATCATTTCAAGAAGGAGAATTTTCCTTGTTTAGAAATTTAAACAAATCGGGATGGAAGCATTTGAGATCTTGCTTCCTGGCATGTCATCAGTTTGACTCGAATAAACTCTTATAAAAATTTCATAAAGAAGTCAGGGGTCATAAAGGGTGTATCAAATGAGGCACAGAAATCAGAATGAGGAAAGAGAAAATGGCCATTCGATTTGATCTTAGGACATCATCAATGGCCTTAAAGACAGCGGTTCAGTAATGCCAAAAGAGCAGAAACCAGACTAGCAGGAGTAAGTCAGAAATGAGAGAGTGAAGATTAAAGACTACTCTTCCCAGAGAGAAATGGGTAGATAAGTAGGGGGTATTTAGGATAAGAAAATCTGACTTTATTTGAAGGATGAGGGAGAGAACTAAATAGATTAGGAGATGGCTTCTACTACAGCAGAAACATATCTCACCACATTTACATTACCAAAAGTGTAAAGGGGAAAAGTAAAGGGAAGGGATTCTTTTAAGACAAAACGTGTTAGCTACTTACCTGGTAATGTTATACTCGAGCAATAGAAACTCTTTAATTCCTGCTTAACTCATTCTGCATTTGGAGTGCATTGGAAACCCAGCAGCCAGAGACAGGTTAATAACCACCTATGATCCCTGATTCCATCCTCGAATTTTCTTCCCTAGACCTCTTTACAAAGAAAGGCCAAAAAAGTAATGTTCTTTCCAGAAGGAAAAATTGAGTGAATTCAGTCTCTGTGCCAAACTGATAATAAGCTCATGGTACTTATGCTGTAATTAAAACACGAAAGGGGATTCAAGTACCAAAATTTAATTGACGTGTTTACAGCAGCATCCCATGTGCCAAATTAATCCATAAAAAATGCTGTTCTTTGCATTTTGAAGCTTGAATCATTCATAAAATTCATCAGTTGTGTTTAGTAGCCCATCCTTTTCCCTAAAATTGTGCACAAAGCCATATCTTTCAAAATCTAGACCAAGGAATATATAACATCGACACCTTCCTGGAGTCTTTGTGGGGAAATAAGAATCAGCTTTGAAATTGTACTTTTCTTTATTATGAGGAAAGTTGTCCTGGGTGTGGCCACCATTTGCTACTTTTGAATGTGTTTGCTTTTTCGGTATCAGCGGGAGCCCAGGGTAAATCAGGGCTTGTCAACTCCATTCCTGTAGTTTCTCATGGCTGTCCGGTGTCTTAGATGAGTATTGTAAGCTGTTTTATTACATAATGCCCAAGGACGCTGGCCCTGGCTTCTAAGGCAGAACAACCATACCTGGCCATTGAACACCAATGTCCAAAGAGTATTCTGTCTCTCCTTAGTCCATTTCTTCACAGCCCCTGCCTCATTTTGAGAGTATCCCTGACAGTTCTGTAAAAAGAGCTGAGGAAAAAGGTAAAAAAGAGCATGGAAAGAGAACAAATCAGAAAGTAGACGAGGAAAAAAGGATGTTGGTGGGGGCATGGTTGAGTGACATCCAAAGTGACTGAGGTCCCACTAGGTGCCCGCCAGACCCCTTCATCTAACAACCTACTAGGTGCATGGTTTTCAGCTCAACCAAGGAGAGGTGTGGTGGCTGTTAAATTCTATCCCAATGGAGTGAAGAGTGGGCCCTTGGACTTCTTTGCATTAAGTTCTTACATTAACAGAAGAGATGAAGCATCAAATCATTTTAAACATGACATCAGGCCAGAAGAGCAACTAAAGGAAAATATCAAAAACATCACTAACTTTCCGGAGAGCTAACAAAGCAGGAAGGAAAAAGAGTAATGTCTCCCAGCTTTGTGCACGTAATTGTAGTTATTTTTCTAAAGGCAGACTCAAATTGGAGGGTAGAGGGATAAACCAAAGAAAAATTATCTTTCTAAAAGTTCTTATTTTTCCCAAAAAAAGAAAAATACTACTGCTTTAAGGCGCAATCTATCATTTAAACTTTTTTTCCAGTTGACTATTTCTCTAAAGTTTCCGTGCCCTGCAGGCTTTGAGTCTGTGTTCAAAATTAACAAAGAAATAGAAAATAAAGCACATCTGCCGGCACACTTTTCTAATGGTTCTCTTTTGTCCTCTCTCTGCTTGCTCATGTACCATGAGTTGGCCCTCTTCTGCTTGGTCAACTAGAGGGTGGAGATGACATGGTTGACATGTATCACCGTATGTTTGAAATCAAAGTGATCAGAGCAACAATCAGAAGATGCTAATGTCACCAAAATGTGCACAAAAAAATAAGAGGAGGAGGATGGACACCCCACTCACATCTGTTCTTCAGAGTTGAATAAAATTAATTACCTAATATCTACATTTCCCTACTGAAAAAAAAAAGTCATTTATTTAGGAAAAGCTTTCCAGTTGCCCCAGGAATCACAGCATTCTCCAACACAAGATAACTTGCATTACTGGAATTATCATAATTTCAGCATTTGCTTGGGGAAAGTTTTATTTAGTAAATAAAGTGAATCACACAATAAATTCCTCTAATACTCTTACAGTTCTTCATGCTATGTAGATTAGTGCTGAAGCTATTAGAAGAACAATTTCCCACTTACCATACTCACCAGCAATGCAAAAATGAGAATATTTATGAGACTAGATTGAATGTTCTGGTTAAATACATTCTTGCTCTACTATTTTAAGTGCCAAAAATATGTCATGCTCTCTTTGAATTTTTTATGTGTACATAATCTAGAGTCCTCTAAGCTAAAAGTAACTAAAAGAGGAGATTGCTGGGAGCAAGCATATCACAACCAACTTTTAGAGGTTTGAACAGGAATTTGACATAATCTGTTATCTCCTTATCTCCTCTGGCCTTTCTTCCTCTCTTGGGAGACGTACAGGTTTCTGCTGTGATTGTGCAGGGCTGCTCCACCTGCCTCCTGAGTCCCAAAAGCTTAGCACACACCACAATATGTGACTTCATATGTGATATTATAGATCCCAGGATAAACTGAATTCAAAAGTCAATTGTGAATTATATAGTGTAGGGCAAAGTTGTTTGGGGTTTTTTGTTAACTTTTTGTCACCTAGCTCTAATTAACCATTTAATAGGAATTGAATTCTCTTTAGTTATCTCATCTTTAAAATATGAATGATTATACAGTTCATAAGGAATGACTCATGGATGTGGAGATCCAATTGGTTAGTCTTCTTTGAGTTTTTTCTTAGTCATTGAATCTGTCTCTCAACTATGATTACTGAGTGGTCCAGACATAGCTTCCTATCCCAAAAGGATTCTCTGAAATCTCATCCCAGTTTCCAAAACCATCCTGTTTAAGCAAGGAGAGTTTAACATAATATTTGCTTCTATCAGTTCTAATATCTCCTTTAAACTATTAAGGCCCAGGGATCACTAAATACTTCTTAAGCAAAGGATGGTATGAGGTATTCCCCAAAGTTGCTACTCATCCATTGATACCCTAACAGTGACCATGAAAGTATGTATGTACAACTTGGTCGTGAGACTTTTCCCCTGAAGAAGGTTCAAAGGTCCAGGGGGTGGGGAGAAGCATAAATTATATTTAAATAGTCTAAAGATTTATTGTAGTTTTAGTTTATTTGTTATAGGGTTGGGAAAAAATGACATTCGAGAGCGTTTCCCACCTTATTTTTCAGTATATTTCTATTTTTTCAGCTAACTGCAAAAAAGTATTCTCTTGTAGTTTACTCTGAAAACACTAATGAAATCAATAGTGAATCTCCTAATGGGCTTCCACATTTCAAAATGTTTGAAGGTTAAGAGTCCACTTAGAACTAGGTGAATTTCTACCCCTAAATTTTAAAAAAACCTAAAGGAGTTAGTGAGAAAATAAAAATTTTACTCAAACCTCAATACAGAAAAGTTTAAATTCTGCATTTTCTAACTCTTACAATTTTAAAAGAAATGACTTTTGCTAGGCGTTATTTTATAACCCATTCTCTGCTCCCCTTCCCCCACACACACTAAACTGAATGCATCAAGTTCTAAACAAATATTAATAAATTATTAGGTAAACTTTATTAGATAGTTCCAAGATGTTGCCATCTGTTCTCACATACTTCTAAAATAATCCTTCTAGTCAGAGTAAACATGCTCAAAGTGACAGCCAATCTTCTTAAGGATAATCTGAATGCTCTCAGAAAAATGAAGAATTATAGAGGCATCATTATTTTTCATCCAGAAAATTTGTGTGCTCTTTCTGCCTTGGCTGGTCACTGTTAATTCAGACTGGCTAATTTTGGAATACCTACTTTTGGTGCAATACTTTTTTTATTCTCCTTGCATTAATGATATCCACAAAATTACTTTATCATTGGTGTGTTCAATCCATCAGGGGCTGGGCAGGAGGCAGGATTCAGTATTCATGGGATCTCCTTTATGCCAGGTCCAGATTATAAGGAGCTGGATGTTCATCTTCGTAGGATGGAGTCTGGATTTGGCTTCAGAATCCTCGGAGGAGATGAGCCTGGACAGCCTGTAAGTTGAATATTCTTAATGTCCACCCTTTGGGCTACATTGTGTGTGTGTGTGCATCAGAGGAACTATCATTGTGAATGACATCTGAAAGGAAATTTTTTAGAAACTACATTTAAAAATTGAGGTTTTGGGGTTTTTTTTTGGTATTTAAGTTCTCAGAATATGCCAGTATTTCCATGCACATTATATTAAGAAAGGGACATTACTCTTTCTTAGAATAGTTTAAATTTTTCTTGAATATTTCAATCACTTAATTGTATTGGACCATCCACTGGTCTCTCTGGGCAGCAGCTAACAGGTAAACACACATGTAATATGACAGAAGATACATGTGAAGAGATGACTTGGAACAACAGAATTATGTGTGTTTACAATCAAAACCACAGGGGAGAGAAAACACCATGATAAACAGAAGCAAGAGCAAGCTCAAGGCTGCAGAATTTCAACGTGATTTGAATTAAGAGATTACCATGAGATATTCACAAAGTCAACTTCAGTTGACACAATATTGAATTTGGGAAGGCTCTGGTGAGATCATTCTTCCCTACACCTCATCTTTCTTTTTTGTTAAACTTATTGGGGTAATATTGGTCAATAGCATCATATAAGATTCAGGCGTACAATTCGATGATACACCATCTATATGTTGCATTGTGTGCTCACCGCACGAAGTCTAGTCCTTCAAACCCTACCCCTATGGTAAGCACCAGGCTGTCCTATATCTCGTCTTAGTCTATATATAGAATTGAAAATAGTATCCAGTTCCATCATATACTAAACATTTAAAATCCTGGCCTCTCCAGGATACTTTTCAGACTTAGCTTCTGATTGCTCTCTAACATGGTCATAGGCTTCCCATTTAGTTTAATTAGTGGGATTTTAAATTCCTTTAAAGCAGAACTTCATCTTTTCTTTGTTTATTCCCTTTAGTGCCCCATAAATGAAAGATGTGACATTACCCAGTTAGTCAAACTCCAGGTTAAGATCTCAGTTCTCTAGCCTGCAAAGTTGAGGGAAGAATCTCTACAATGATACCTCCAGTTCAGACACCAGCTACAAATTTGGGGGTCCCCACGGCCTCCTCCAGATTCAATAATTCACTAGAACAACTCACAGAACTCAGGAAAGTGCTGTACTTAGGATCACAGTTTTATGACAGTGAATGAGAACAAACTAGGATCATCCACAAGAAGAGGAACACAGGACCAAGTCTGGAGGGTTCGAAATGTGACACTTCCATCTTCCTCAGAATCCTGTTACCATCCCAGCATCAACCCACTCAGGATTGCCAACCGGGGGTGCTCGCCCAAGCTTTTGTGTCCAGAGTTTGGGGTTTTATTATGTGAGCATGATTGATGGAATCATCGCCCAGGTGGTTGAACTCAGCCTTCTAGAATGTCAGGCTGCTATCACATGGCTCAAAGACCCAACCCTCTAATTACATGGCTGGTTTTTCTGGCATCATCAGCTCCCACCCTAAGACTGTCAATATGGCTGGCTCCACCCTGAGTCATCTCCTTAGCATAACCAATATCAGGTGCCCACCATGGGCCTCCTCATTAGCCTGAACTCACCATGGAAACTAAGATACTTCTGGTCCAAGGGTATAGGGGTACCTTTCAGGAAAGGCCAGACCTCTCTTTGGACTGAGGCCATATTCTTTACTTCACAGCCATATGCTGAACATGAAAATACCAAATGAAGGAAACAAAACAAACCTATGTCCAAACTAAAACTAAGGTGATTTTGATAGCATTTTGTGGGATACTATGGGATAGTTGAGACTTGTCAAGCATTTAAGGTTAAATCCTTATAGAATCCATTGTACTTAAACTAACAGAATGCCTCAAACTTAACAATTTAAGGGGCCCACCAGAAAGAGGAGGTCCCTGTTTGTTCCAGGACGCACTGACTGACACACTTTCCCCCTTACCAACCTGTGAGCTCCTTGTAGGCAGGCCTGTGTTTTGATGGTGTTTGTGTCTCCCAAGCCTCGCATAAAGCCTGGCACAATAAGAATTATTTAGTGGAATTTAAGAGAGTCCTCTTAGCCAAACCAAAACTGTCACCTGAGCTTGTCAGAATAAATATGATCTGGAGTATACATATTTTGAAGCTTCTAATCCAGCAGGCTCTGTAGAATTAAAATAACCTAATCCTTGGAAGTAGGGATATGTCTTGGTGGCCCTACAGCATGCTTTGTTTAGCTCTGCCAGTGCTTTAAAATTGCTGTGCATCAACTAATCTCACCCATTTAAAAATTCAAATTTCCACCTTCTCTTGAAAAATACATCTGGCAACACTGAGCTAGCCTTTCTTCATGACAACTGGCTGGTGCTGGGCAGTGGACAGTTTTAGGCTAAGCATGACCACCGTTCCCAAAACTCTGTAATGCCTGTGTTATTTGTTTTGTTTATTATCTCTGAAACTCCCTTCCCAGAAGATTAGACAGAAAAAAACATTTGAAAGGTGAATACTTTGCACCAAAGGACTCTTCAACCAGGGCCAGATTATGCTTTTATTATTGGGTTCCTTCTCTTCCATAAAAATACCAATAAAAGATTCAGTTGTCAAATAAGTGTACGGGAAAAACAAGAACATTTCCATTCTCCCCAGGACGCTTATTTCAATGCAGCGTTTTAAATGCACAATTCTTACGCTGCTGGGCCTCCCCAGAGCCTCATGGTTTGCTTTGGGGCTAAACCAGTACCACATTCAGGAAATACTGTCTTCACTGGTCTCCCTCTCCCCACAAGCAGTGGGGCTTACGTGGCAGTCACAAGAAAGGCCTGGTCTCAGCTAGCTCAGGAAGGGAGAGTTCCGGCTGAACTTTGCCCAGCACAGATTCAATAGAACTGACACCCAAATGGAGCACGTATTGCTCTAAATGAAGCTCAGGTGTGGGAATGCAGCCATGGCCACCCCCCACCCCCCAGCCTCAGGACCCCTTTCTACCTTTAGTGAGCAGGCATCTAGGATTTACGATAAGCCTCCTCCGATTACATGGATTTGCTGGTTATCCTCATTGTGTTTATTTAGGTTTATTCTGGCTTATTCTTTCATTCAAATGATTTAAGACACACTCAGGCTGCCAGCTGCAATTCTGACAGCCCAGCCATAAAGTAGAAGCCTAAATCTCCCTCAAGCCGGCAAAGCCCGAAAGTCATATCCTGAAGACCAGAGTACTGCACCTCAGAAAGACCAAAGGAGGAAGAGCGAGTCTCCAGGAAAGGACTCGCCTGAGCCCTTCCTTCCTGCCTTTCCTCCATTGTAAGTCCGAAGATAAACCGCACACAAAATGCCCTAGCCTCCTTTCATTGCCGGCAGGCTACAAAGGGAGAGGCACGGGAGGGGACTTGGTCCCCAACCACAGGAGGTCTCATAAATTACCTCAAATGGGTTTCAGCCTCCATATCTACGAAATGGTATTGACATCTCAGGGTGCACATTAAACACGACAACACCGCTTATGGCAAATAATGAGCAGCAGGACTCCAGCTCAGACAAAGCATATGGGCATTTTTCCTGCAAGAGGAAGTACTTTTCACAGTTAAGTAACAATAGAAACAGAAAGAAATGAAAAAGTGCCAGGAAAGAACAAAACTGAGGTTTCCACCTGTGAGCTGAAAAGAGATGGAAAGGCATCGAGATGGAGGGACTTGGGGGACACTGCAGCGGAGGAAGGCCTGTGTGGAGGAGAACTGTTAAAGCAAGAGCGAGGTAATGACAGGTACACCCCTTGGTACACGAGTCGGGGCACACTGGTGGTGGTGGGGTGGGGGGGGGCAGGGAGAACAAGTTGTCCTGGGCTATGATTGTTGCAGATCAGATCCAAGGGAATTGGACTAGCATGAGGTAGTACAGGAAAGAATTAAAAGGCCTGCAAAGGTGGCTTTCATTTTGTTTCTTTGTTATTTGTTTTCTCTGTTGTGTTCATTTTTTCCCCTGACTTACTGGGCTATCACACACTTGAATGTGAATTTCTATTATTTCGTATCAATCAAACATTCTGCTTTGTTCTGTGTCCTCACAACCCATAAAACAAATTGGAGTTGTAGAGTTGTTTATAATTCTTTTGTTTTTTTTTAGAGAAGGCAATTGGAAAGGTAAGGTCATGGATGGGTTGTTCTTTCAATGTGTGTGTGTGTGTGTGTATGTGTGTGTGTGTAGGGGGGGGAGTGTTTCTTGGTCTGTTTTTCCATAAAAGCTCTTCCTTCAGACCGGAAACAATAGAGGCAGGGTAAAGAACTCCCCCAGGAACACTGAGAAAGCGAATGAGTGGGCCAGAGGCTGAAGAATCCGGTGAGGCCAGGAGGAGCGAGGCCAGTGATGGCTGGGAAGGCTCAGTCAGCAAGCCCAGAAGGAAAATGTAATGTAACCTGATGGGTCGGGGAGCCCACACCATGCACTCAAGGGGGCATCCCTCAGCAGACCTAGAAAGTGACCAGTGTGACCCGTCAGGGAGTTGCCGCGAGGCACCAGAGGGAGAGTCCTTCAGAGGACCTGGGACACAACTGTGAGGCCACAGAGCCTCTGGCCATTGGACAAGTGGGAATTCTCAGAATGTTGCTACTCGAAGTGTGATAACAGACCAGAAGCATCCAGCATCCCCTGGGAGCTTGTTAAACATGCATCATCTCAGGTTCCACCCCAGGCCTGCAGAATCAGACTCTCAAGGGGAGGTCCAAAAATCTGTTTTAACAAACTCACTGGGTAATTCACATGCACCCCAAACTTTGAGAACTACTGACAAGAGATCAGATACCCTGAGGCATGTTTTCAAGAGCTTCAGTGAACATGGTATACACATTGGGAAGCCAGTATGAATTACAACGCAAAAAGAAATCACAGGTTATCTAGTCCCTACAGTTACCTGCAGTTACAGTGGCAGACAGGAAAGAAACTAAGCATACTCAAAATAAAGCAGGAAAATAAAGAGAAAGAGTTGTGGATTTTTTTCCCTGAATAGAGAGACACGTGGACCTGACTCTGTGTCCGCAGTGAAACAAAATGCATGAAAGTACAAAGGGCCAAAAGCTAAGAACAAAGCTACCTGACAGCCAGAGGAGACAGTGTGCGCATGCGGACAGCTCGTTCTCAGCAAAGGTGGAGGTTCCTGGAGGAATGAGCAAATGTAAATAATACAATGTCACAAGACAAGCAGCTCTGATGCCTCCTCCAGTTCCCCATGCTGAGCTCGATTAAAGTTTGTTTAATGGCGCTGGCAAACTCTTTTTGAAACAAGATAGAGGATGGATCATATAATGTGATTATATAGTAATATATATATATATATACACACATAGAATAATTATATGGTATTACATATTGAAGTATATATTGAGTACATACAGTTTATTTAGATATTCAATTGAAGTATTAATTGAACATCGTATATGTAGGAGTAAATACATCATATTTGATCCAACAAACTAAAGATGGACGATTCAAGTTTCAGGTGTGTTTTTTACATGTGACTGGTGAATTTCAGTCTTAGTTCACTTCTCACTGAGGCCCGCTCTAATCATATAACTCCAGCACCACCTCAGCCATGTGGCTGACACTCTTCCACCACCTGACCTTGCTGTATCTTTCCATGATACATGCCTGCTAAGTATAACATAGCCATGCATTTATTGTATGTATTAGTGTCCTACCACTAGAATGGAAGCTCTGTAGGGCAGGACTTTTGTGTATTGTTTACTCCTGGATTCCTGGCACCTAAAAGCATCCTTTGGCTCAATGAAGATTTGCTGGAGTAATGAATTCATCAGAGAAGAGAGTACCTCAGACCATAGCAATACAGCAGAAAAGCAGCTTGACTGGGATTTTCCTGGTAAACGATGATGTGAAACTAATAGCACAGACAATAACTTCAAGGGTATCTGTATATCTTTGCTGTTTTCCTTTAGCAGCAAAGGAACAGGAATTTTCCAACGCGAAATTTATTTTTATAACCTTTGTAGAGGGCCTACTTGTAGCTGCGGCTCCCTCGGTTGTAACCTGTTTCCTGGTTTGCTTTGATCCGTTAGAATCAAAACTATAGCTTAGAGTTGATAATTACCCAGCCAGGAAGCTCACAGGGCATGTATTTTCTGTAACCACCATCAGCCCTCCCACGTGGCATACAGGAAATCTGGAGCTGAAGCATTTCTTTGGGTGACCCAGGTAAGTGCAGCTTTTCACAGGACAGTGGAGAAACATAAACATTCATTTTAGCTGGTTTTGCACAAAGCACTTAGCAAATCTTTGAAAAGCTCCTTGGTGGGTTGAGACTTTTGAAGAATAGATTGGAACTCCTTCAAAAAGAAACTCATAAATTCAGGTTGGCATGACAATAAGGGAAAATGGAGAATGTCAGAAGCATGCCCGCCGCCGGACTATAGCAAGTGGACACAAGACCACTCTGCACGCCAATCTAAGGTAGGCATGTGAGGCCTTTCCTGTGAGATCAATAGTGAACCACTCGTCGGAGCACTACTATTCAACATAGAAGTAAAACTACTCCTCACTTCACCCTCCAGGAAGACATGAAAAGGAGCAACAGTGGCGGGAATGTTCATTCCTCTGTGGACCGAAGGAAAAAGAAAACTCTCCAGATTATAATTTTGCATGTACCTGAGACTCCTGGGCATAAGGTCTGGCTGCCATGTTGGCAGGCCACACTGAGCAGGGGGTCCCAGTAGAAGGAATGGATGTGCTGCCAGCCGAGGCCATGACGCCTGCAGGTCACAATGCAGCAACTCTGCCAATTAGCTGGAATCCACAGGTGTGGGACTTGAAAGAAATTCTTGCACCTGAAAGAAATCAATCTGTAAGCCAGGGACCATTTCATAAAGATTTAAAATGAAACCTAGAACGGAGGCTCTGTAATATTATCAGGCTAATGGTAACTACTGCCTTTAGATGCTGTGTGGCTAAGCCACTTGGCAAAAGAAAAAGGGTATCTTTTGTCATGAGTTAGAAAAATTGTTCGTAGGTTAAACAGCAAAATTAAAATTCTAAGAACTGTTATCTTTGCTCTGCGAAAGATAAAAGCATTACTAACGGGCACAAAGTTGAGTGTTTCTAATGGGAAGTGGGAAACCTCACTTTATGCCTTTCATTGCCTTCCCTGATTCAGGGAATTACACTAAAATGCACATTTCCCAGACGTACACCCTTGTTTCCTGGCATGGTAGCCACCTAAGCAACAGAGCTTTTTGGGGGACAGGCAGGACTAGAACGTTCTTTGTGCCAAGGATGGTGCTTGAAGGAAGCATTAAAGGAAGGAAGCAAAATCTGGAGAAGATTTGACAGATTTTTTTTTTTTAAGTAAGTCAACTAGCCAGGAAAAGCCAACTATGAGTTTTGCTTCATTTTATTTACCTTTCGCTTTTCAAAGTCAAGCAAACAAAAAAATAAAACATACTTTGAACCTTTATCAGAGTTTTTTCATATATTTTTTTTATTTCGGAGAGGAAGGGAAAGGGAGATGGAAACATCAATGATGAGAATCAATGATCTGCTGCCTCCTGCATTTCCTCTACTAGGGATTGAGCCTGCAACCCATCCATGCGCCCTGACCGAGAATAGAACCAGGACCTTCTGGTTTATAGGTTGACACTCAACCACTGAGTCACGCTGTCTGGGCTTTATCAGTTTAATAATGCACAGCGGCTAGCTTCCCCTGGCATTTTTGGAGCACTCACTATGTGCCGTGAGCAAAGTTAAATGTTTCATATGCATTATTTCACTCAATTCCCCTCACTTTGTAGCTCACAAGGTTAAGAAGACTTGCCCAAGGCCACACAAATAAGAATTGGAGCCAGGAGTCAATGCCCAATTTGTCTCAATTCAGAGCCTAGACATAGTGGTCAATACTACCAGATTATCTGGGGTTAGAATTTTCTTAAGGGTGATAAGTTATGAGCCACGTAGCAAGTGCTCCCCAAACTTTATGGCCAATGGCAGCAGTGAGTCAAACTTATATTTCTCTAGAAGGAGGTAGCAACCTGGAAGAGTTGGAAGCCTCTTATTTTTCAAGTGCATGCTCAGGTTTGGAGCAAGGGATAAAATGTGGAAATAAACTCTTCCATCGAGTTTTTTATATACTTAATATGTATATAAAAAGTTTGAAACATACATGCCCTATTCTTCTCACTGCTTCTTTAGATTTTGATTGGAGCCGTCATTGCCATGGGCTCGGCCGACAGAGATGGCCGCCTACACCCTGGAGATGAGCTCGTCTATGTCGATGGGATTCCAGTGGCTGGCAAGACCCACCGCTATGTCATCGACCTTATGCACCATGCAGCCCGGAACGGGCAGGTGAACCTCACTGTGAGAAGAAAGGTGCTATGCGGAGGTATGTAACTCAGGGCAGCAGCCAGAGTTGGGGGTGAGGAGGTGAGATGTTTTTGTGAGACTTGCTAAAGATGCTTGAAACAAAATTTTAAATCCGTTTCTATATTATATGAGAGGAAAAGAGAACCTAGATATTCTGAAAGTAACTGATTTTGAAAGTGCCGATTTTCACCCCACTAGTACCATTCCAAGCAGTCTTTGAGGCCTACATTTTCAATGCAGTCATTAAAATTTCCTAGCAAAGCCTGGAGCTAATGTAAGATGTGGATGCTCTTTGCTCTTTGGTAAAGCTAGTTATAAGAACAATAGAATAGTGAAAATATGGCTTTTGAAAATGTTCCTCATGGTGTTTACAAACCAAGAACCACCTCATTTTGATAACATAATAAGGCAACAAGGATGGAAAATTAGCTTCCATTGTAGAGTTTGATAAAAAGTAACAATAAAATTATTACCCTGATTTACAGAAATATAGCTGTATGTCACTTTGAGGAAACACAATTCATATAACTCCAAACTTATGAAACAGATAAATTAGAAGTAATTATTCCCTTTACACCCATTTTCCCAACTTCAGAAAAGAATCCACCAACGATATTTTCAAAAGTCAGTCCTCGGAGTCATAATGTGATTCAGTTTCTCTTCACCATCTTCAGCTCCACAAAAGATATTTATATTTTAAGGAATATGTCTGTTACAAGCATCACACTATTTTATGTAACCTGAGCATGCAATAGCATTGGGAATATAGCCCACACCACCTGCGCTCGGCCCCGAAATCACAGGAACAGCAGCACCAATATTATCTTGTCACCCTCTGCCACCGTGACCTGCCGGCTTTCTGCTCGGCCCCCTGACTATTCCTTGTATAGAATGATGAATGCTAGACTCAGGAGGGTCCTCCGCAACAGCGGCTCCCTCGTGTGACAGATGAGAAGACGGAGACCAGAGGCACAGCAGCAGAGGCACAGGAGTCAGTGATGCAGACTCACCTCCCTGGCTAGGTCTTGTTCTTTATACCACTTCCAGTCCCCTCTTCACTCTATCACCATCTCCACCCCCAGTGAATGCAAAGACGTTAAACCAACCTTTAGCAAATGTCACTTCCAAACATAAGGAGAAGGAGTCTTTCACAGGTGTTATTATTATAACATTTGAATTTAAAAAGGGCCACTGGCTAATCAGGCTGTGCATGATTCAAGAGGCTAAAGTTTACTAGTCCAACAAAAAATCCTTTTCTATTCGCGTCTTCTAGAAACTAGACTTTGAGCAAGGGTAATCATTTCAAAGGGCAAGTCAGAAGAACTGGCAGCCCTCACCAGTAGAGACTGCTATATATCTCACACAGAGATTTTGCTAAGAAGTGTCATTCATCTGCAGAAATTCTTGCCATGCCACTTGACCCAAAGAAGTAAAACACCTTGAATTATCCTCATTCTTGGGCAAGATGCCAGAAGGAAGACAGTGTTTTCTTGATTAACATTTAACTGTCTCTCTCCCCACAGAGTGATTTTCAATAAAAAGTTTGCTGTGCTATATGTTCTGTAGCCCAAAGATAAATTAAAAAGATACCTGGTTTACAAGGAAATACATTGCAAAGTGCAAAACCAATGCACCAACATAATTTCATGCTCCTCTTGCCACCAGCTGATTATTGCAAATTAAATTTTGCTCTAATCAACCCAAGCTATTGGAGTGTATGCCAAACGCTGCAGAAACGTATTCTCGCAATTTGTGGATCATGTGACTTCCGTAAAGATGCTCTTTGCTGCAGTTCTTACCAATTTTACTCATTTAGGCTTTGAAGTGCATTTCAAGTGCATTTAATTTTTGAAGTTCTGCTGCATGCAGACTGCTCATTCTCACCAGGAGAGTTTCCAAGTTAATTCAGCCCACTCTTCCTTGAAAGCTTCATCAGTATTGAAAATGATTAAGTTCAGCAAAGGATACTTCGATAGTAAAGTAAATGCCTAGAAATAGATCTTTTTTAAAGACATAGGAAGATACAATTTCCTCATAGTGGCATTTCTTTAACAGTGAGAAGGGTCAACTACAAATGACAGTGGAGATGCCTTTTCAAGGTTGGTTGTTATTATTATGATTTTGCTTTCCTAAGCAAAGGCAGTAGGAGGTATAAGCCTGGCATATGATGAGACGATTCAAAGCTGAAGGGAAGTAAGCAATCAGCTGTGAAGAGACAGAAGAAGAGGGGCGGTGTTGCCACCTTTTTGCACAAAGGAGCAACATTATGGAGAAGAAGCTGGGAAGAAGGGAGGTCATACAGGTCATACCCTTCAGCCACATGCTTGCTGCGGCTTGTACAACTGTCTTGCCCACCTCAGAAGACATTGAGCACTGGCTTTCTAGTTGATGCTCAAGGCAAAACACATCCATTATGAAAGATACAGATGGTGAGTTACACTGGGCAAAAATTAAAATAACACAAAAACCTGCTCCAAATATTGAAATATAAAAAGGTGTACAATTAAAATTAAAATACAGAACAGAGTGCATATATAAAGGCAATCTTTTCAATTGGACAATGACAAACTAGATCCTCAAAAATGAGAAAATGTGGAGTAAAGGAAGGAAATATGCAGCAATGTATCTAGTTTTCTTTACCGGATAATTTTAGCACAGATCTTGGGCCTTAAATGGGTTTTGAGAGATGTCTTACTTATGCCATCAGATCTGATATTTAGTTGTTTTTCCCCAAGGATAGTAGAAGAGTACCTTTAATTATTCCACTGAAAGGATAAATATCTGTATGTTTAGTAGCTCAGTTTGAGATGTCTACCCTAATGACACATTATTTTGAACCCACACTATTTGTCTAAGAGAAGGGTGTCTCTGAGGAATTTCCTAAAGTGTAAATCTAGAACTGATGTGAGTGTTTTATGACTTAACCAAAACATATTAGAGTCCACCTTAAAGTAAGGTGACCAGATTTTAACATTGGTAAAGAGGGACACCATTGACAGCTTGGCTGCCGAAAACCGTATCTTCCCTTCCTGTTCTCCTGCCGTTCCCTAGCTTGTCGTGCATTCTTTCCAAAAATCGGGATTTTTGAAAACACCGCGGGACACGGGACAAATTGTTAAAAATTGGGACGTCTGGTCACCTTACCTTAAAGCTACCAGTATCTTTTCTCCAACTTTTACGGGACCATCCAATTCCTGTCCTAATGCCGAGAAAGGGAAGGCTTTCCTGACAGGGGGTGGGAAGTTTAGCCCGTGTTTAGGGAGCCGGTGGATTCCCTGGTCATAGTTACTACACTTTTTGTCAATTCAAAATACATTTTCTTATTCTTTGTCTACCAGCATGTCACCCATTTGAATAAACTGTCTGCCTTGGTGAGTGTAAACCGCGAGTGCACCAACACAAATGCTAGCAGGTAGACTGGCTCCTAACAGCACGGCCACAGCCTGTGGCTGCCCTGCTCCATCAGGCCCCTGCAGGTGCTCATGCAAGTGGCCACTCCAATCCCCACGTCCACGCTCTGTCCACATACAAACCACACTGCCATGGCCATGCTCCAACACAAGACTCGTGCATCTGCGGTGCTATCATCCTCTGGGGGACAGTCCTAAAGAAAGGCCCAGTATAGCCTGGAAGCAGGCAGGGTCTGTTTGGTGACAGGGTCCTGGAGTCCTGGAACCCACTGTGTGATCTAGAAGAGAAACAAAGCCTCCAGTTGAACGAGTCCCTCTGACCCTGCATACCCCTCACTCTATGGGTTCAGGAATTTGCAAGAGACATTGGGGAATAGTTGGGACTGTGATGACTTGCAAACTGTATACCCCAGCTCTAGTAATCACTACCAAGTATTTCAAGAGAAACCAGTAATCCAGATTTCTGTAAAAATCTGCCTATTTTACAACATTGACAATTCTAACAACTGTAGGCCTGGAATAAATGGGTCTGCTGGTCAGGAGCTGACTGTTCTAGTCAAAACATCTCACCTGGAGGGCCTTCCCCAACGGAGACCCTCTCCCAGTCAGCCAATGATGATCTCCAGTATAACTGGTTGGGACAAAACAGAAGCTTAACCTAAAAATTGATTAACTGACATACGTAGATACTAAGTGACCAATTTCTGTACATTTATTTGTGTGAGACAAGAAGATGAGTCAGGAAGTTAGCGAATTGAAAAAGTGCACGTGGCAATTAGGCACTCTGTGACATTTTACCACATTATATTCTAAAGCAATGGTATCCATGCCCTACACCAGGAAGGGTTGTTGGAGAGAAGGGTCTCCTTTGGACATAGAGCCAGCTGAGTAGAAAAAATGATGTCGAGTCAATTCCATCCCTCAAAATCAATCCTTGGAAGTCTTAACTCCCTGGCTTTGAATGTGTTCATGTTGTTAAAGATAAAGAACTTGGTTCTAGATGTTGACAGGGAAGTCCAACAGCAATAGAAAAGTGTCCTGTTAATGTAATTACCCAGGGCCACTCACCACTCATGCTGACTTAGTCCATGATTTCCTTTCTCGCCCTAAAACTTGAGGCATAGCCACTCCCAGCCATTTATTGCAAAGACAGATAATTTTTCTTCGTTGCTGCTTTACTGACAACCAAGATCTCAACCCCCTAAAATATGACAGCCAGAAAATGAGATTTCTCTTGTCACTGCTTATGACATTTAGTTACTGATTTGGCCC
Source organism: Murina feae (assembly GCA_004026665.1). NCBI lineage: Eukaryota > Metazoa > Chordata > Mammalia > Chiroptera > Vespertilionidae > Murina > Murina feae. The sequence continues at coordinate 36,794 of PVJC01009998.1, forward strand.
AATAACTCAGGGAGATTTTCAATTTAATGTTGCAGCATAATAATTGTTTGTTTCTCTTCTTCCTGACTATCTCTAATCACTTTATTTCCAACGCACAGAAGGACTGTTAAAGGACATGTGCTTCACCAAGACAATAGCTGCATGTCTTTGGATGATGTTTTCTAGCAGAGAGGGTACATTTTACAGGCAGTTTTAATTTGATAGAAAAGAGAAAAAGGCTTTGACATTGACGTTTTGTTCTTTTATGACTTTAGTACATTTCTTACAGATGAAAAGCATCCATTTGTTTCCTTCTATTAAAGCCTGATTAATTAAATCTTACCCCAAAAATCAAATTTATCAAATGATAATAAGTAGCATCCTAGATTTTATTCAGTAATTACAAACAAGAAGTAAATGCTTTTTCATAATACCGTTTTTAATCTGGGTATATGAATGAATGCACCTCCTTTTCCTTAAGGTATCTGTGTAACAGAACCTTTTTATTATTATTTTATTTTTTAAAGTATTACAAATAGTAGTACATATGTCTCCTTTTTTTCCCCATTGACCTTCCCCCGGCCTCCCCTACATCCCTTCACATGCCCTCCCTGCTACCCCCCACTCCCTGCCCCAGTGCCTTGCATCCATTGGTTATGCTTATATGCATGCATACAAGTCCTTGGTTGATCTCTTACCTCCCCGCCGCCCTTCCCAGCATTCCCGCTGTAGTTTGACAATCTATTTGATGCTTCTTTGCTTGTGCATCTATTTTTGTTCATCAGTTTATAATGGTCTTTAATATCCATAAGTGAGTGAGATCATGGGGTATTTTTCTTTCTCTGACTGGCTTATTTCACTTAGCATAATGCTCTCCAGTTCCATCCATGCTGTTGCAAATGATAAGAATTCTTTCCTTTTTACAGCAGTGTAGTACTCCACAGAACCTTTCTTATAGTCTGTTCTTTCTCCCTAATTTTTTCATTTCAGAATGGAATTGCAGCTTATAAAGTTAAGAGCTTTCATTGGAGCTTTTGCCAATTATTTTTAACTAGCTATTCAAGACACTTTCCAGACTTCTAAATAGGAGATCATATTTAGCAACCCCCTCCAAAAAAAATCATTAATTGTGACTTTTCCATATTCCTCTGTTCCATAATGTCTTTTGAGTACACTAATTAAATTGTAAGATGGAGATTAAACAACTTTATTTCTAACTACATTATTCTATGTGCCACTTCAGCTCTTTTAATCAAGATACCATTACCTAGGTATTAAATTAAAATGACAGATCAACTTTCAGTTTAAAAACTGACTTCTTTTGGCTGCCAACTTCCTATCACTTCTCTCTGTGCATATGCTTGCTTTCTTGTAAAAGTAGTGGTTTGGTTTATCTGATTCATAATAGAGTGTATTTTTTTAACAATACAAAATGTAAGTGAGCCAGGCCTCCAACACTTCCCTTGATGATTCAAAATTCATTGCTCCTTAGCCTGATAACATTGTCAGATCCTGAAGTAAGCAAACTACTTTAAGAAGGATGTTTGCTACCTGCAGGAAGTGAACACATCTAGGCTAACAGAATATCACAAAATTAAATAGAACCGTGGCTCCTTAGTAAAATGATGATAGGTCACTTTACAAAGACATCCCCTGGGCTGTTAACCCCACTTCCAAGACTTCTACAGAAGCAGTTCTCAAAGTGTGACCTTGAACCTGCATGCAGATTCCTGTGCCCAGGCCTCCCTAAACTTGCTGTGTGTGGGCTCTAAAGATAGTTCTCACAAGCTCTTTAAGTAATTCATGTTCACGGTACCATTTAAGATTCTGTCCACTTGTTTTATGATCCTCTGTGATCAATTCTTATTATGCAACTAAGAAGCTCGCTATCTGTAACTAGACATTGTCCGGGGATGGCTGCAGTCTGAACAGGGGGAAAATGTCAACGGGAGCAGCACTTAGGAAGTTGAGGGGTTTGGGCTCTGCAGCTCTGTGGGGACTAGAAGCCAGTCAACCAGTCTGGTCCCAATGCTGCTGTCCGAACCGCGCCCGGTGCACAGGAGGCACTCGCCAAGACCTGGTTAAATAACCAAGGGCCTGTATTCTACTTGTTCCAGGGGAGCCCTGCCCGGAGAACGGGAGGAGCCCGGGCTCCGTGTCAACCCACCACAGCTCTCCACGCAGTGACTACGCCACCTACACCAACAGCAACCACGCGGCCCCCAGCGGCAGCCCCTCCCCCCCCGAGGGCTTCGCTTCCCACAGCCTGCAGACCAGCGACGTGGTCATTCACCGGAAAGAGAACGAAGGCTTCGGCTTCGTCATCATCAGCTCCCTGAACAGGCCCGAGTCCGGATCCACTATAAGTAAGTGGCTGCTCCGCCGGCCCTGGAAGGAGAGGTGTGTTTTCTGTTGTCCTGGTGGTGGGGATGCTGACCAGCAGGTGGGAGGACAGGGGGAGGCAGACCACGGCGCCTGGAAGGCACAGGCTGTGGCACACAGAAGGCATCCTGAACACCGATTAGCCAAATGCTGCTAAAAGCTCCTCACTCCCTTTGAACTGGAGAGAAAATAAGACAGTGAAGTGAGATTGTTGGTGTGAGGGGAGGTGTGCGCCTGTGCGATAGAATGAAACCAGGTTGGCAGCGGATCAGGGGACAGCAGTCTAAGCAGAGGCCCTGAGGTGGGAAGGAGCTCAGCATTGAAGAAACACACAGAAGCCCTGGCTGTGGCAGGGTGAATGGGGAGGGAGGAGGCGTGGGGGAGGGACTAGAGCGCTGGGCAGGGGCCAGGGCTTGGGGCTTCCTAGGCGCATGGGCAGCAGTCTGGATTGTGGGCTAAATCACTGGGGCCACTGGAGGGTTGTAATCAAGGGACAGAAATCTGACTTATGTTTTTTAAAGATGAGCCCAGCCGCTTGTGGAAAATGAACTTGTGGGAAGGGAGCAACAGTGGAAGTACATGCCCTGGCCCATGTGTCTTCCCCCATGGTCAGGTATCACCCCATGGACCACGAGGTTGCACTTGGATTCCGGGTCAGGGCACATGCCTGGGTTGCAGGCTTGATCCCCAGTACGGGGTGTGCAGGAGGCAGCCAATTGATGGTTCTCTCTCATCAATGTTTCTCTCTCTTTCCTCCTCTCTCTCTTAAATAAATAAAAACATTTTTTTTTAAAAAAAGGAGTGAAGGTACAAAGCCGTTAGGAGCCATTAAAACAGCCCTGTGGGTCAGGGAGGGTGGTGCCTTCCCCTTGGGTGGTAGCAGCGCGGGTGGGAGAAGTGGAAGACATCACCTCCTCAGTGTCCTTCAAATGTAAGGTGCCATGATTCTGCATACCAGGTGACAATCACAAGCCATATTTTTCTTCCAGTCAATCCTCTCTGTAGATACAAAGGTGTTCTTGCAGGTTTGTTTTCCTTTCAGCCAACCCACTCAGAAGTTCCTCAGGAGCCAGGACAGAGAGGCGATGGGAACACTTGTTCATTTATAGTGCTGAGGTCATTTAGCCCAAGCTGTTGTGGCTAAAACACCAGCATAGAGAGCAGTAAGAGAAAAAAATAACTGAGTCATGTCGTGCCTAAAATTCTTATAAATTGTGGTTGTTTCCAGCACATGGTTGGGGAGAGAGGTGTGTGCGTTAAACAATACTCAAGAAATCAAAGCATTAGAAGGAATAAGAACTTTTTATGATCAACTTAATGTTATCAAAACACCACCCGAAGTAAATGGAGAGCTTTGTCCTGGTTAGCTTCAGCCTTGACAAACTCAAGAGTGAAAACTAGAGAAGCACGAAGCCCTGGTGGGTATGGCAGAAGCTAAATGACACCCACGTGAAAGTGTGGTTTCATTTGTCTTTTTCTTCGTGATAAGCTGAAGAAATAAATTCAATCTTCATGCATAGAGAAAAAGCAGAATTCTGTCAGTAGGATGGCTTCAGCAAGATTAAAAGGACACAAGACTAAAAATTTTCATAAATTATATAAACAGTCTTCCAATAATTTATACTTGGAGGAAATGTTTACAGAGAACTTTTGTAACTATTCCGGTCATTTATATGACTTATTGGGGAAGGATATGTAAAGAGGTGGGATAAAAATAAGTGTACTGCTACAATGAAAGTGTTAAGCATATTCATAGGGTCTCAGCCTTATTTGAAGTGTGACAGTATCGTAGCTGAATGTATAGGGCAGTGTGTGTGTGTGTGTGTGTGTGTGTGTGTACACGCATGCACTTATTTCATAAAGAAACCACAAATGCTTTTTCTATTGCAAATAAAATTCATATATAGGCAGATTTGGAAAATAACAGGTACAAATGCTTACAATCAACATGTGAATTTTTCCTTCTGACCCACTGACATGATACCTCAGAAGAGTCATTCTAACCATTTTCGAAATGGCGTTATTTTATATCACCCTGGAGAGTGGAAAAATATTCTGGAGTTCATGATGCCTCCTGGCTTCTTTTTTCTCATATTTATTTCTTTTCACTGTAAGGAGTTTGAAAGGCAGGTTGCCCCGTGTTCTGTGGGAAGAGCAGTGGTTACACTGATGGCAGGTGGCATTTACAGAACATAATTAGCCACATGCACCTAAAAAGGTTCTTGGACCTGACGCTGCTTCATACTTCTGCAATAATTTTTGAACTTGTAATTTTGAAAACAAGTGCTAAGTGTCTCATGAATGGAAAGGGGCCTTCCTTGTGCCACCTGTCCATTGTCACCTTTCCGGGGCTCTGGGAGAGGTTCTCAGGGGTCACGGTCATTCTCAGGGTTTGCGTCATTTTTCTCCCCGTGTCTTCCCTGAGCCCAAGGATCCTGAGCATACATGTGGTTTTATTGTCATGGCTGCTGAAGCCTTTCCATTGGCAGGCAGGACGCTGTTATGCCTTCAATGAGCACACCATCACCTTTAGGCAAGGGAGTGGCATGGTTAACCGCCAGGAGCTACAATCATACTACCTCGAGGTGAAACCTGGCTCATCATCCATCAGCTGTGTGACCTTGAGGAAGACACATGACCTCTTTGGGCCTCAGTTTCCTCGGTTGTAAACAGAGAATGACTTTAATACCTGGGCCGTGGGGTCGCTGTGAGGGTGCATGGAAATGCCCAAAATATTCGAGGCACCAAATACGTCATCGTGCTCTCCTGATCACCGTCCCTGCTGTGGATTGTCTTCTCACCCCTTCAGCTTACTCGTCTTCGATAGCACAGCTCAGTGAGAGCCCAGACCAGCGAAATCTGGGCCTATGTACACAGGATAGAAGGCTCAGGTAGAATCCCAGTGGATCAAATGCCTGCTCTATAAAAATGTCCCTGTGTCATGGCAGTGGGGTTTACGCGTTGGTCTTTGGGTATCCCCAGCTCAAGGCTGAGTCCTGACATTTAGGTTTTATTGCACAATCACAACCTGAGCTTTACAGCTACTTCCTGCCCTCCCCCACCCCCCACCAGACGTTCCCAAGAAGTGTTTTTGGCACAAATGAGGACATAAAAGTGACACTTAGTCACCTGCTTTTCTGTAATTTGTCAGGAAGGTTATGTTGACATGTATGGGGTAGACGTACATGGGCTGCTTGTACCCACGCGGTGGAGGCTGGAGCCTGTGAGGGAATTTATACATGTAGATGCAGGCCCACAGCAAGCGCTGTGAGGTAGAACATATTCAGGCCCCAATCTCAGCAGTCAACCAGAGGGAAGCAATCACATCAACCCTTCCTTCCTCCATTCCTATTGTCCTAACAGCATTGACTCAGTTTCTGTGTCTGTATTGTACACACGTCACTGACCAACACACTGTGGCTTCGGACAGTCTTCCAGCTCCGTGCTGGCGCTGCAGATCCTCGTTTCCATGTGTGTACTGTCCTTGGCAGATATTGGAGCACAGACTTGGTCACTGCTGCCTTTTCGTAGGGCCAACGGCATTCCAGTGTCCTAGGACAGAGCTCATCATCTTTGGTAAAATGCCCTGACAACTCTCTCAAAGTCCTTGGTGATGTCCATAGGCGCTGGTGGTTCAAAGTTATTCTAGAAATTCAAACATGTAGCTAGCGGGTCTTTTCTGACCTTTTAAGAAAGGATGAAGTAACACTGAACAAGGAGAGAAGCAGATAAAGATTTTTTTTCTCTCACCAAAACTCCTGTCACCAACCATTCAGCCAATGAAAAGTCACTTAAATGTAGGGGAGGTACAAATTAAAACCAAAGCCAACGTTTCTATAGTCTTCACCTAATACAGGGGCTTCAAACTAAGCCCACTCACTGTGGTGTCCCTGGGCAAGTCACGTGGTCTTCCTGTGACTTCCATCTAAAATATAAGGGGAAGTGGTCTGAATGGCCTCTTCCAGCTCTAATACATCCCATGCCAGGATTCAGCATGAAAAATAAGCTATTGGTGTAGTTTTGTCTGTGTATAAAGAGCTTTGGGTAAGTCTGAGGCCTGGGTCATATTTTTTATGGGCTTACACTATTATTTTAAGCTTTCATTCTTTATCTTGTTGTGAAGATGGCTCCTAACGCTTTCAATTCTTGTGTTCATCTCGAACTCTGTCAAGAAACGATCTGAAACAAGCACTTAACGGGCACTAAACCAGCTTCCCTTTTAGAGCAATTTGAGGCAGTGTTTTCTTCCTTTTGTCACATCCTGGCACACTTGTAAAATCATAGTGTTTTTTATAACACAGAGAAATAAAACAAATGAGGCTACAGGAGGCAGAAAGGCAACTTCCCCAGGGGGTTCTACCCGCACACCTCACCAAACCCTCCCCAGGATGCTGTCCCCACACCTTGTAACCCTTAGTGGCACATTTCTTTCAATGGCCCATAGTTACAAAGTTTTGCCCTAAAGTAAAGCCTCAATATGGGCAACCAATAAGCACCTCATCTTATATTTTACTGGTTTGGGCTGGGGCAGTTGATTTTCAAACCTCCCTGTTGAGGTTTAGTCATTGATCCCCATAAAAGCACAGGTAATTGGTGCACTTGGTGCTGATGCTGGGACCTCGACCTTTTCTAAGTCATTGTAAACTCCAGAAGTCATTGCTAGAAAATCACTTAAGTTACACCATGCAGCGGAACATGAGAATTACGAAGTGAGTCTCACTGATGTCTCTATTTCTCGTGGGTTTTCAAAAGCAAGTTTCCTTTCAGAATTCTGAACCAGCCTTGTAACACATATTATTCCCTTACTCCTTAAGTGAATCTCTGCTCTGGATTCTTTCAAGGACACGGTGCTTTTGCTCTGAGCTTTATGCTGAGAATAGTAGCACATTCAGGAGGCGTGATGGTCTCACCACACTGTTAATGTGAGTGTTTTTACAACAGAAGAAATGGGAGGAGGGGCAGCACTACATAAAATGCCAGCTTTGCCCCAAATATCTGGCTCCTAAATAGAACTCATAAAGCCATAAAATAAGCAAATGTCTTCATAATCTTTTGGAAAATCATCATATCATATACAAAAGAGATCAGATTGTGTTCCTAGTTTGTACTGACCTACATATGTTTTAAATCAAAGCAATCTTTTCACATGCATGAGAGTGACTTACTTTCTGCTTCGGGAGGTAGCCAGGGGCTGGGGTGGGAGTGGAGTGCAGTCGCTAATGATTCAATGTGCATCAAGGAAGGCAGCCCTTCCTAGGTACCATTCCATCTTCCTATAACGAGTCCTTGATCATAACACCCTGATAAAAATATCCACAGGGTCCTAACTGGTTTGGCTCAGTGGATAGAGCGTCGGCCTGCAGACTGAAGGGTGCCAGGTTCGATTCTGGTCAAGGGCATGTACCTTGGTTGCAGGCACATCCCCAGTAAGGGATGTGCAGGAAGCAGCTGATCGATGTTTCTCTCTCATTGATGTTTCTAACTCTCTATCCCTCTCCCTTCCTCTCTGTAAAAAATCAAATATATATATAT
>PVJC01009999.1:0-44630 GCA_004026665.1 Murina feae
CCCACTCACGGGTCCTGGGTCCTGCGCTGTCCCGCCCTGCAGCCGCTCTGTGCACTCGGGAGGTCCCTCAGCCCGGCCTGTGCCCTCTCACAGTCTGGGACCCCTCGGGGGATGCCCACCTGCTGGCGTGCCTGACCAGGCTGGGTGAGGGGCTTTAAGGCTGCCCACAGCTCCCATTGACCCAATGTCCCAGCAAGGCTGGCTGGACGCAGGTTCTGGAGTTTATCTCCTATAATTGATGCTGTTCCTTTAAGGCGAGGCCTTTTACTAAGGAAGCCTCCTCTGCCTCACCTCGTGGCTTCTATAATGAAACAATTGTTACACTTAATTGTTGCAAATGTGTGTTTTGCTTCAGGCCAAAGGCTAAGGAGCCAGCGAGCAGGTAGTTTCGCTTTTGCTCCTGCTGCAATGGACGCTGCCTAAACGTTTACTCAGGTTTGTGAGTGGCGGCCGCCATGTTAGCTGGGCTAATTTGCATACAGTCGCTCTGATTGGCTGTGGGCGTCTCGGAGAAACGGTTAATTTTACTATTCCGCTTTTATTAGTTTAGATTTTTATAGTAAAGTAAGCTAGGAAGAAAGATGTTATTAAGAAAATCAAAAGGAAGAGAAAATACATTTACAGTGTTTAAAAATCTGCATGTAAGTGGACCTGTGCAGTTCAAACACCTGTTGTTCAAGAGTCAGCTGTACTTTCTCAAAACCTTTCAAAAGTGTCCTTGGGGCCATTTTTCCCTCAGGGCCATTTTTTCCTGTTTTCTTCTGGTCATGCTCATTTATGGCCTCTATCTCTTCATAAGCCTAGTGAGTTTGGGTGCTCATTTATATTAAAGCCGTGGGAAAGTTGCTGCCCTACGTTTCCTCTGCTCAGCCTTATGTTTGGCATCCTAACAACATATGTGTACTGGCAAGATTTCCTTTCGGGAAATAAGCTGGGGCCCTCCATATACCAGGACAAGGATGGCTGATTCTGGGGAGCAGAGAGAACCAGCGTGGCTCAGGCACCAATCAGGGCTTGCTCCCGCTTGTCAGACTGACACTGGTGGTGAGAGCCTGTATGGCACACATGGTGAGTGCCTTTGATTGAGAAACCTGGGAATGGGGAAAAGTTCCAAATTCCCTGCTGAATGCACCTTCCAGCGCATAACGATGTTGCTGTGCAGTGGGGCAGGAGACAGGCAACGTAACTGGCATAGAGGTTTCATGTCAATATTTGTCCAGCCCAAGGCTTTTTGGGTGGACTTGGTTGGTAACTCCTTTTTGTTCCCTTAAAGAATAGTCTAGCTGCTGCTTCTCCACAATTCAAGTCTCAGCCACTTTGCGTGGGTTAACATTTTATTCTGATTCTATTTATTTCATTGACTGTTAGAGTACAAGCTCTGGAGCTAGACTATCTGGGTTCAAATCCTGGTTCTGCCACTTCTAACAATGTGCTCATGGGCAAATTATTTGGCCTTTCTGGACCTCTGCGTTCTCATTTTTATGATTGGCTAATAACACCTGCTTCATAGGCTTGTTTTGAGGATTGAATTATTTAATATAAATAAGCTCTTAGAAACACCCACACAAAGTAAGTACTCAGTATATTTTATTATTTTTGTCGATATTTTGAGCATTACCACACCATCAACTTCCATCTTTTTATTTCAGAGAGGTCTGCAGAAGGACAGGTGAGAAGCAGGGTGGCTCAGGCTGCCATCTTGAACTGGAAATGACAAATTAAATAGTTTCTATTTGGGGCATACTACGGAAAGATGTAGAGTTAGTGAAACTTAGAATCCAATCTCAGCTCTTTGCCTTCTCACAGTGTGACCTTGAGCTATTGCCTAACTCTGGTTTCCTCGTCTTTAAAATGGGGGCAGTGATGGCGACCTCACCTGGGAACGAGGAACTAAATGAGAGAATGTGCTAAGCCACCCAGCCAGTCGGCTTTCCTTCTGTGAATAACCCACACATTGTCACAGTGCCGTTCACCTCCCTGATGCTCTGCTTCTCACACGAAGGAAGATGTGTGGCTTGTACACCGTCATCTGCACATTTAGGATGTCTTTGGATGCTGCTAATGCTTCTGTATAATCTTCTTTACTTTCAGCTTTTGGAATGTATTTTATTTTATTCACTTTATGATTTTATAAATTTGAGAAGCATTGAAAATAATGGACTTTAACCCTAAGAACTAGGAAAAGCCCTACCTGGATAAAAACTAGGTATGGTCGTTGTGTCATATTTTATGGAGTAATATACAAAGACTATGTAGTACAACTTCCAGAAGGCAACTACCAGCCCAGCCAAAAAGTCTTTACTCCTTCCTGCTCAAAGAGGTAGTCATTTGTCTTTGGAGAAAACTTTCCTTACTTTATTTTTTTTAACCCAAATTTACTTTTTAAAAAAGCAACTAGTATAGTGGTTCAGTAGAAATTGAAATTAAGTAGTTCAGCTGTGGCTAATGCCATAACAGTTAAAATGGATGGTGTTGTCGTATGTTTTAAATTGAGTGCCCATTTACTACAGACTTGCTGCGAGGGAAAGTTTTCCCCCTAACATCTATATACTATTTGTCTGTGTTTTTATATGTGTGTATGTGTTTTTTTAGTTGTATTTCTTTTTTCATATTAGGTATGTTTTAATGAAATTGGCTAATAAATTGTTTTAATTTATTTTTAATATGGTTCACTTTAATGCCTCTGTACTGCTAGAAATTACAAACTTGAAGAAATAAATGATATTTTATAATACATATATATATATATATATATATATGTATGTACACACACACACACTAGGGGACTAGGGGCCTGGTGCACAAAGATTTGTGCAATCGGGGGAGTCCCTCAGCCCAGCCTGTGCCCTCTCGAAGTCTGGGACCCCTCAGGGGATGTCCACCTGCTGGCGTGCCTGGCCAGCTTGGGTGAGGGGCTGATGGTTGTTTGCAGGCTGGCCAAGCCCTCCTAATGGAGACCCTCACCCCATGGGGTTGTGGCCAGCCTGGGCAAGAGGCTGAGGGCTGTTTTCAGGCTGCCCACAGCTCCCATTGACCCAAGGTCCCAGCGAGGCTGACTGGAATCAGTTTTCTGGGGTTTATTTATCTTCTGTAATTGAAACTTTGATACCTTGAGCTGAGGCCTAGGCAGGCAACCGAAGCCTCATGTTTGCTTCATCTCTGTGGCTTCTATAATTGAAACATTGTTGCTTGAGCAGAGGCCTGCCAGCCTAGTCAGGCAGTTGCAGCAGAAGCCGCTTCCTTGTTCCAGCTCTGTGGCTGCTGGCCACCATCTTGGCTGGGTTAATTTGCATACAGCTGCTCTGATTGGTTGGTGGGCGTGGCTTGGGTTTCTCAGGAGTGACAGTCAATTTGCGTATTATGCTTTTATTAGATTAAATTTAATTAAGTTATTTTCAACCTGCCCCAAGTATTATTAGAGTTTAAAGATTTTAAGTTGGTGCTGTATTAAATCCCTAGACTGATCTGTTGTAGAGGTTGGCTGTGTTTAGGAGACAGGCATAGAGACATGTGGGGATACACATGTGTTGTATAGAAAGTACCACATCCTGCAAACAGTTTTACAAGTCAGATCTCGTTGAGAAGCGGGAGGTGAGCAGATTTATGAGCTTTAAATCCACTCTGCCCACCGCACATGAAGTAAATGTCAGTGTGTTCCTTTTTAAAATCATGCACCCCTGAAGAATGTGTAATGGGCTGTAGTGTCAAGGAGAAACATCTTTACCCCAGCTTGGACAGGAGAGCAGGAGGCAGTGTGTCTGCTCAGAGCCTGGGAACGGTGGTCTACCTCTCGAAGGGCCCCTCGGGCCCACGTTGAAAAGGCTTCTTACTAGAAGGGCTGCCTGCAATCGCAAACCATGTCAGAAGTGGGAAGATAGGCTGTCGATCAGAGAACAAGACCGTGTGGTTGAAAGCTGGTGAAAAATTGAAAAGCTGAAAATCCAAACAGAAAGAATTGGATTAGGCCCAGGGTTGGTGAGGCCACACAGAGTTGGTGTGGGGAGTGTAAGGAGATGTGGCTTGAGCAAAGGCTGGCTCTGGACCGATCCTCATGACTCTTACTTGTGTGTGTGTGTGTGTGTGTGTGTGTGATCCTTACTCTTTTGGTGGCTGGAGGAAGTCCTCTCAGCCAGAACCAAGAAGGCCACAGCTCCCCAGCTCCTCTGGCTGACCCTTTCCCTTTTCTGAATGAATGGGTTTTGTAGCTCAGATCTGAACACAGACCAGAAGAAGGCTGTCGTGGCAGTTACAGAATTTCAGGCTTATTTCATGTGAAGTACATTAATCAAGTTCCATAAGATCATTCCTGTGTTTTTAAGTTATCACCGATATGCAGCTTTCGGATCTTAGCTCCCAGCGCCATTGAGCCCCACCACATAAATGTGGTCTAGTTATACTCTCGAAAATAAGAAGCTTGTCTCCTGAGGACCGCTCCATATGACGGGTGGAGTATAATCCCTCACATTGTTTTTCTTTGCTTTCAAATGGCTGGGGACAGTGAGTCCGGAGTGAGAACTGCCTTTGTTTCATGTCGTGTGCATGGCAGGGGAAGAATGTAGCAGGGCAGAAAATGAAGAAAGACATAAAAGGATCTCAGCTCAAGGAGGTCAGATCCATCAGAGGCTTAGCGTTGCCTTCAAAGATGCCTGGGACAGGTGGCAGTTCAAGACAATCACAGCAGCCGCACCCGCTGGAGCTGAGATAAGGGATTTCTGCAGAAGCCTGCTATCTGGTGCCCGTTGGCTTTGATGTAACTCTGCTAGCAAGACTTTGGGGAGCAGGTGACTGCCTTCCTCTGCAATAGGCTGCTGTTGTTCCGTCTTTTAAGGTCTCATTACAGAGCTCCTCGAGGATTAATCCTCTTTAAGGTTTACATGGCATGGTTTTGTCCAGAGGCCCAGCCAGAGACCATGGTGCCACCTGCACAGACCGCTGCATTCCCTCTTCCCAATCCAGGCTGCTGACATTGAAGCAGCAAACCTTCCACACCCTTTGCTTCACTTTCTGGTGATGGCTGAGTTTTTGTCCTGCTGCAGCAAACCTTTAGCACTACATTGCCTGCTTCTATTATTCATTCATCCTGCCCTTCAGGGTATTTTAGTATACTTTTTTTTTTTTTCACTCTTCTCCCTGTTAACTCTCTCTTTAGAAAGAAATAATGATGTTGCTTGGCTGTAGAATGGGTTGGTGCGTTCTTTTAACCCATTACTTTTAAAAACACAGTTTGTAAGACAGATTCCACAGGTGCACCCAGGAAAACATCCATGTGCATAAATTGCATATTTTTTGGAGCACTTAATTTAAAAATATATTTTTTAATGAGCAATTTAAACTTAAGATTTATTGGATTTGCTGTTTTGAGTAATCCTGTTAGATAAAGGGAAGGGGCAGATTTTTTATATCTGCCTCGTGTGACACTACAGCAGCAACAATAGTTAAACAGTGCTATCTCCTGAATGTCAGAAATAAACTTTGTCCCGACACTTTAAAGCTTTAGTTGAACAAAGCATGTCATAGACTCTCACGTGTCATTTGGAGAGGCAAGTGGGGAACTTGGAGGCATGCCTTTGAGGAAGCAAGTGAAGGTGTGGCTTTTGGCCCCTTGCAGCTTCCTGTACTTGAGGATGTATACGAGGCTGTAGTGTCAGGGAGAAACACCTTTAGTTCAGCGTGGGCAGAAAGCAGGAGGCAGTTTGTCTGTTCAGAGCCTGGGGGCAGTGGTCTACCTTTTGAAAGGCCCATCAGGCCTAAGTTGAAAAGGCTTCTTACTAGAAGAGCTGCCTGGGAATTAACAGTGGGATGTGGGGGCTTCTCATCCCTCAGTCAGTGGCTCAGGGTAATTTTTATGTCTGTGACTGGAAGGACTCAGCATCCTACCATGCAGCATCTCTGGTGTCGGTCTGATTCTTCACAAGAGGGGTACTTGGGTTGGAACCATCACCATAACTGGTCATCACTCCCAGAGTAAGCATTGTCCACATGTTAATTTTGTGCAGGTCAGACTCTGCAAATCTAATCTAATAAAAGAGTAATATGCAAATTGGTGTCACTCTGCTACATCTAAGCCATGCCCACCAACCAATCGCTATACCCACCAGCCAATCAGAGTGACTATATGCAAATTAATCCAGCAAGATGGCGGCTGGCAGCCACAGAACTGGAACAAGCAGGAGGCTTGCCCTGGTGATGGAGTTCCTGCCTGCCTTGGTTGGCTGTGGCCACTCAAGGCAACAAAGTTTCAGTTATAGAAGATAAATAAACCCCAGATACCTGCTTCCAGCTGGGTTGGGCTCAAGGAAGTGCTGGGAGCCTGGGTTATCAAGGGCAACCCAACCTGGGCTCTGGTTAAAGCAACAAAGTTTTAATTATAGGAGATAAATAAATCCCAGATACCTGCTTCCAGCCAGCCTTGCTGCAAACAGCCATCAGCCCCTCACCCAGGCTGGCCAGGTACCCCAGCAGGGACCCCCTCCCTGAAGGGGCTGTGGCCAGCCTGGAAACGGCCCTCAGCACCTCACCTAGGCCGGCCAGGCACCCCAGTGGGGGATACTCACCTTGAAGGGGCTGTGGCCAGCCTGCAAATAGCCATCAGCCCCTCACCCAGGCTGGCCAGGCACCCCAGGAGGGGACACCCACCTTGAAGGGGTTGTGGCAAGCCTGAAAACGGCCCTCAGCCCCTCACCCAGGCTGGCCAGACACCCCAGCAGGACCCCCCTCTCTGAAGGGACTGTGGCCAGCCTGCAAACAGCTATCAGCCACTCACCCAAGCTGGCCAGGTACCCCAGCGGGACCCCCACCCTCATCTGGGACACTCTTCAGGGCAAACCAGCCAGCCCCCACCCATGCACCAGGCCTCTATCCTATATAATAAAAGGGTAATATGCAAATTGACCCTAACAGCAGAATGACTGGGAATGACTGGTCACTATGACACACACTGACCACCAGGGGGCAGATGCTCAATGCAGGAGCTTCCCCTGGTGGTCAGTGCACTCCCACACGGGGAGCTCTGCTCAGCCACAAGCCAGGCTGACGCCTGCCAGTACAGTGGTGGTAGTGGGAGCCTCTCCTGCCTCCTCAGCAGCACTAAGGATATCTGATTGCAGCTTAGGCCTGCTCCCCACTGGCAAGTAGATATCCCCTGAGGGCTGCTGGGCTGCCAGAGGGATGTCTGACTGCCAGCTGAGGCCCAATCACCTGGGGAGTTGGCCTAAGCCAGCAGGTGGACATCCCCCGAGGGGTCCCAGACTGCAAGAGGGCACAGGTTGAGCTGAGGGACCTCTCCCCCCTCAAGTGTACAAATTTTATGCACCTGGCCTCTAGTTGGAAATAATTTTTAAAATAACAACATAAGCAAGCTGAGCCCCAGCAGTCAATTTAGTTAAGGAAGAGAATGTTGTCATATGGGCATGGGGATCAGCATGTGCTTTAAGCTTTAAACTTCTGCATGGGATTGTTTTGTTGTGTGTTTATGTTGGTTGAAATGTGCTCAGGTATCAGAAGGAAAACCACCCCCCAAGACAGTGTTTTCTTGAGGTTGACTTTCTTCCTCTGACAAATGAATGTTTAATGGAAGGCGAGGCAGTGGGAAAAAGTGGTTTGGGGGTTACACAGAGAATGATGGCTTGTAGGCTTCAGCACCTTTCCTTTGAGGTGACTCTTGAAACTGTAGCATCAGAATTAACCATGTGGTACTTGTTTGGTCATGTAGAATCCTGGCCTTCACCCCAGACCTCCTGAATTAGATTTTTTGGAAATTGAGTTTGGGATACTGTGTTTTTAACAAGTTTTTGTACAATGCGGTGTGAAAACACTGCTTTAAGAATTAAAGGTCAGATGTCTATCTCAATTTCTTTAAATTTCCAATTGGTAAACGCTCACTTGTTTTGTTTTGTGGGGTTTTTTTTTGCCTCACAATTATTCTATAATTCTCACCTGATTGTTATACATTATATTACTATTTGAATTATACTTTATTGTTGATAGTTGTTTAAGTAGAAATTCAAATACTTATGAAATCAACTTCCTTTCCTTATAAGATAAGGAAGATCAGATAAATTATTTGATACCACAGAGAATTTTTATTTATTTCTTCTGAACTGTGTCTAAACTGAATTAGCAATAGGCAGTAAGGATAATTTGTGCAATTATGAATTGTATGTCTAAGTTTCTGTTTAGGGAATAGAAATATGCACCCTTGTATGAATTTTAATGTGTATGTATTTCGGATGTATGTTGTGAACAAAAACACAGACTTTCCTAAATATGAAAATACTGTCTTTGCTAGAATAACCACCAAATTTATGACTTATTTTTCTATTGTTTCTTTTTTGATTAAGACTTGCATTTGTTTTAAAGTAAGTTCTTAATTCTGAGATTACCAGATTTAGGATGTAGAGATGTTGATTGACTTGATTATTTCTAGAAATGGGAAAGTATAGGCATGATTGCTGAAAAAAGTTGGTCTGGTCTCTCTCGTGAGCCCATCAAAATGGAAGCTGTTAATTGAAGAACTGATTAATGCATACTCCAGACATTCATATTTAAAATAAATGCCACAATGGATTTTCCAATAGATTTTCCTACATAAATATCAGGGTGGGGAAACTTTTTCTGCCAGGGACCATTTGGATATTTATAGCAATTTGGGGGCCACACAAAATTACCCCTAAAAATTAGCCTGCTATATTTAGTAAAACATTTAATTAACTCACCCCTAATGCCTTGGCAGGGCCAGACCAAATGATTTTGCAGGCCTTATATGGTCTCTGGGCTGAATGTTCCCCACCCCTGATAAATGCTAACATTTTGTTAACATTTGTAATAAACACGTCTGAACAGTAGAGGCATGAAATAAGAAGTTTGAATAGTACAAGTTTAGTGTTTAATATCCAGATTTATCCATTTGCCCATTTTGGTTGTAAGGTCTTGGTTGTTCCTAGTACAGATGTTTTCTATTCAGTCATTTCTCTCCCTGCTGCATGTTTCTGCTAAAGGATATATGGGTATTGATGAAATGGCGATTTGGAGGAAAAGAAGGTCTGATTTTGGGATCAGAAAGAACAGGATTCATCTTGCAGCTGTTTGCTTTTTGGGGCATCTTGCATAAGTCACTTAATATCTCAGTTTTCTAACTGAGGTCTAGTGCCTACTTCAGAGGCTGGTGGGAGGGATCGAGCGGGTCTGCAAGACCTTACTGGTGTGAAGCATCTACCAATCCTAAGTGATTTAAATTTGTAGGTGACGACTACAGTTAACACTGCTGTATGGAATATGAGAGTAAATCCTGAAAGTTTTCATCACAAGGAAAAAAATTGTTTTGTAACTATTTGCATAGATAGATGTTAATAATCATTTCACAATGTATGTATGTCAAGTCATTATGCAGTATACCTTAAACTTATACAGAACTGGTATGTCTATTATCTTAGAAAATCTTAAAAAAAAAAAAGCAGGTTAGTTTCCTGTCCCAGCAGTATTTCTTTTGGCCAGTTTGATCATATGTACAGACCTTACGGTTTTTCTCTAATAAAAATCATAAAAAATCTGATTTTATGTGATTGGAAAAAGTATGTAAAAGCCAGGACTTTATTATGTATTTTAAGTAAAAAAAAAAAAGACACTAGTGGTATTTTTTATGTGGCTTATTTTTATCTAATAGCATTTTCATTTTGACATTTTTTTTGACGGCCACTAACTTCTTGTCTATGTGTCATGACATTGGAGAGAACTTGCATGCTCGGCGTTCAAGGTGCCCACGTGCAGGAAACACAGCCACATCAGCGGGCAGTGGGCTTGCCTGCCCCTCTCTGTTACTGGCCTCACCAACCATCCACTTGATGTGACTTGCTCAGGACCTTTTTATGTGAAGATATGGGACATATTCATTACAAATGCTAAAATTCAGGAAATCTAGTTGTCTTGCTGAGTTTTCAGCCTCAGGGAAAAGAAGAGGCACCCGCTGCCTCTGTTGTTGTGTTATGATTTGACTGTAATGATTGGAATTTTAACAGGCTCACAAGCTAGTATTCAGTGAGTGCCTATGTGCTGCCCAGGTGTTCACGCCCACTTAGGTGTTGGTGACGGTTGGCGAAGGAGGAAGAAGTGGAAATGTGAGGGTGGTGCAGCCCTTACAAGAGCAGACTTGGAAACCAGAAGCTCTCAGGAAGTTCTTCTTGGATCTGTGTGCCCATCCAAACCCTTCGGATGGAAGGGAAGGCAGGAGGGGTCATGGAGATCTATAGAGGCTGTGTCATCAACCATACATGTAAGTGGGTGGCACTTGACATTTGTTGGCTAAAGTAACAGACACGGGTATTTTTTATTTTTGTATGAGGAGAGAGGGAAAATGCAATCTGGTTGTCATTATTTGCTATGTTTTATTTTTATACTTCCTACCTTTACTGCTCTGAACTTGTGCCCATCTTCCTGCTAGGTCAGTGGTTCTCAGTGTGTGGTCCCTGGGACCAGCAGCCTCTGCATCCTGGGTAACTTGCTAGAAATGCAGATTCTGGGGCCCAAGGATCCATTTTACCAAGTTCTGAAAGTGAGGCCGACGCAGCTGAAGTTTGAGAATCACTGTGTTCGAGTATCTTGTGGAATGGTTTGGGTCCGTCCATAAGATTGAGAACCCAGAAGCAGGGAAAGGGCTGTGATCAACTTGGGAGGGGGAAGGAGTATCGCTTTCTGGTTTCTTCTGACTTCCTCAGGCCAAATCAAAGCCTGAAGTAACTGGTGGGAGGGTAATTCAGAGATGGGAGCCAGTGTTTGCTTAAGTCCTTCCCTTATTAATCGATGACTTTCTGATCTGGAGTTGTATATCTTTTGAAATGGGCCTGTTTAGCACTCAAGTTTGCAAAACATTAGCAGAAAGTCTGTAGGAGAAATTGGTAATTGTTTATCCTCCAATTATGGATTCATGGAACCTTATGAATTGAAAAATTAAGTATGTGCAGGGTTAATCAGAGCAGAATATGTAGAGACTGTGCTTGAACTTTGAGTTGAGTAAAGGACAGTAGCCACTGAGCCTATGTATCCAATTTCAGTTCTTCCTTACATTCTTGGAAATACAGTTTTAGCCTCTTAATTTAAAGAAATGAAAAAATACAGACACTTTGTTTTTCTACTAGGCATCAATGAGAGAGGGTAATAAACAGTACCTGGCTGATGTATTTTAATAAATACCGGTTTACTGCATGCCGCAACAGAGAGCAAACACATGCAATTACTTGCAAATTTCTTCAGTGTTTGTGCTTATAAATCTCTGCCTAAACCTTCCCAGCTGGGAGCTCAGTTAGTCTTTCTGCAGTGGAACCAGGGCTTTGTTCTGTTTCTGCTGTTCAGCCTCAGCACGGTCTGGAATAATTCAGAAACATATTAGAAAGATTGCTGCTCCCAAAAGGCATAAGGAAATAACCTTCCCTCTCGGCCTTAGGGAAATCAGCCCAATCAGGGTTCGGGCAGATTTCTCGATTAAACAAAGAACTAACTGTGCACAAATTGCACCTTAACAATTTGTGAGGAGTCCACCTTAGAAATGTCTTGCAGATGGAGAGCTGATATTTTTTAATCAGGGCAGTGGGGCTGCTAAATTCAAAATGTCACCAGCATTTTCCCACTGCTCAACAATTAGCATCCCCCCAAATTAAATGGAAAGTTGCATTCATAGGCAGTCTTCAGTTTTGGACCCACTGCCCTGGGCTGTGGAACACAGATGGAAACCACTCTCTGTCCGTGTGAGGGCTCGGGGTGCGCATGTGTGCGTGTCTGTGAGTGTGTCTGTGTGTCTGTGAGTGTGTATGGATGACTCAATTCATCTGGAACACATCCCAGGGAGCTTTGGGCTGTCAATTTCTATTTCAGCAAATTTTGTATTGGGAACAAAAAAGGGGGTAGAAAGTTATTGTACTTAATGTTGCTGTGACTTTATGTGCTTCTAGTTAAATTATTCAGAAATCAAAATCAGGCCGCTGTAGTGCTTGCTGTGGAACATTGTTTAGACTGGGTCTTTTTGGAAATATTTAGAAGATTTCTGCTGATTGTAAGAGATGCTCGTGCCAAACCACCACCCTTATGACATTTTTAGGAAAATGACTGTTTTTGGATGGGAAATCTGAGCATCGTGGAAGCTGTGTCAGTTCGATATTCATCCCCTTTGCAGTTTTTTGTGCCTTACTACAGTGAAGAGACCCATGCTTAGCTAAAAACAGTCACTCCTAAGCCATAATGCTTATAGGAAGGACCTCCCCAACCCCTGTACTGAATTTCAGGAGAGGGCAAACATTAGGTCAGGTTTGGTGACTTCATCCAGACCCACATCCTTAGCCCAGTAGAACCACCAAGAGTGCTCATTGGTGTGGTTCACCTGACTCTGAGTTCTGAGTTCTGTTTTTGTGAAAAGAAACTCTACAGCCTGGAAACTCTTAAGATTCTTCACGTGAATCAAAAAGCAGTTTGGGGTGGGAGGAGAAGCAGTCTGGGAAAAACACTTTAAGTTTGGACTCTTCCTGATTTAAAAATGGTTTTCCTCAAATGTTCCTTTTGGTTTTCTTGCATTTACACAGAAGTGCAGGCATTGGACAGATTTGTCAACAAGGTCCTTTTCCTTAATAAAAGTCTGAAGGGAAGAAGCCTGCACAGAAGTCTGAGTACCTGGGTGCAGGCTGGCACATGTGGCTGGTCCTGCCTCCTCTCTGAGCCGCTCTTGCTCTCGCCTTCCAGAGAGGATCTGAGAGCAACCCCGCCTACCTTGTGCCTGTAGGGTTTATTTGAGAGGGCTGGTTGGAAGGCCCTTGCTACCCTGTGAAAGGGGGCTGGTCACAGTTGGTTTTGGATGCTAGTTTTCCTTTCAGAGCTTTGGGACACTTTCAGAATGCTGATTTTGCAGTTTTTTATTTCAAAGCAGTGGTCAGTTTGGTTTGGATCCATTTCTATCCCACCCATTGTCAGGGCCCTAAAACAGTGATGGCAGTCTGCTGGTCCATACCCACAATATCAAACTGAGTAGGTTAAACTGGTGGGAACTTCATTGTGGAACTCAGAAGTGCTGGGACCAGGGGTCAGTTTGGGGAGTAGCCTGGGGCGAAGGGGCAGGGATATTTGGCCTGTGCGTATTTAAGCCTCGGTGGCATTACAAGGCCCATTCTGAGTCATGTCTCTATCAGTTCCTGGCTCTGTCATCATGGACAATTGATTGGTTTCCTGTAAACCTGGAAATTGGGAAGGAGATGTGTATTGTCCTCCAGGCCTTCTGCGAGGAGTCAGATCCATGCAAGAGGAACTAAGGGGTCGGATCTCCCAGACACGACTGGGAATGAGGTTCTTGGGGGTAATGCCGAAACAAGCATTTCCGAAGTCTCCACGAGAGAGGATGGGATGTGGGAAAGGTGTTATTTGTGTGAAGGCCCTCGGCTTGCAGTGTCCCATTTCCCCCAAGCCAGTCCTGGAAAAGGAGCAGGTGGGTGGTTCAGCAAAGCCAGAGGCAAGGCCAGTGTCCAGAGCTTCTCTTCCACGTTGCAGCCGGGTATAGTTCAGCGTCCAAGCTAATTAAAGCCCATTAGTCTATTGTGGGTGTCCTACATGGCCAGGAGCCATGTGGGCATAGGGGAGTGTGCCCTTGCAACAGGAGTCAACGGAACCAGTGCCCTGGATCCAAGCAGCCAGTGCCCTGGATCCAAGCGGGCTCGCTTTCTTTGTTTAAAAGTTTGCATATTTAGTTTTCAAGCACTTGCAGTGGCCATACCCATTCTGGCCACTGACTTGCTTCAAGGTGTGATTGACAGGGCAAATCAGTAGGCACCTTCCACATCACTTAGACCTCACCGGACTTGCATCTAAATTGCCTTGTCCAGTCCCTTCCCCCATCAGTCAGCGGGAACAGGCTTGGTTGTTCAATGCAGTGTTTTGGTAAAGCTGTATAAGTGGCATGCCTATATTATTTGGTCTCCCCCTTACTCCTTTCCTCTTAAATAATAACCAGGTTATTACAACGGCATCAAAATGAGACGATGACTATAAAAACTTAGTCCTTGGGCTCCGTGACTTAACACTATTGGCTATGGAAAAAAGCTTACACATGAAAAAAACTTAGAAAAAAAAGGTGAACAAAACCTTTGGATGAATATCATTAAGAATATTAAACTTTAGGGGGAATGAGAATATCTGGTCTCAGGTTCTACACTTTACCAGAAGTACTTAAAAAAAATATTTTATTGATTTTTTTACAGAGAGGAAGGGAGAGGGATAGAGAGTTAGAAACATCATTGAGAGAGAAACATTGATCAGCTGCCTCCTGCATATCCCACACTGGGGATGTGCCCACAACCAAGGTACATGCCCTTGACTGGAAGCGAACCTGGGACCTTTCAGTCTGCAGGCCGACGCTCTATCCACTGAGCCAAACTGGTCAGGGCCCAGAAGTACTTTTATATCATTGGCAGCTTCAGCCTGAAACATCACTGGCTTCACTCTCCAGCAGAAACGGGCATCCAACAAGTCAAAACTCTTTTCTCTAATGAGTCCTGGTGTTTTTTAAAGCATGAGATTCTGATGCCTTCTTTCCTGCACCCATTTCATTGAGTCCGCTTGTAGCCCTCAGATGGGAGAGCATTCTCATATTTTTCTTAAAGTCGAGTTGCAACTATTAGCGTTCAAGTGGCTTGTTGCTCTCAGAATGTTACTAAAAGGTATTTGGGATGCGGTACTGCAACATGTAAAACTCTACCTGTCAGAGGGCTGACAGTGGCGTTATAAATAAAGGACTCGGCCATATAAGGGTGCACCTATGTGCTGGGAGAGAAAACATTGCTTAAAAAGGCATTCCTGGAATCAGAAGGCCCTTCCTCTGGCCGTCCTCTCTCTTTCCTGTGCTAGTTGCCTCTCTTCTCTTTCCTCCTTCCTCTCCTTCTGACCACCATATTGAGTGCAATCTGGGCAACGCATGTTCCTAGCCACAGTCATTTTTAAATGCCAAACACCAAAAACTAGTATTGGATAAAAGACCTGGGAATCTCTCCAAAATAGGGAATTCTGGTTGGTTGGTTGAGCATCACCCACAATTGAGAACGTGCATCTGCATGTTGGAGCCTTTCTCTCACCCCTAGAGGAAAACCACTTTTCAGTTCACAGTGACATCTGTCTGCGTGTGGCCTACCGTCCCTCAGGGTGAGCGCCTTGGTAACCTGGTAGGCTGGTGTCCATTGCTGAGATGGAAGAGACTTCAACACGGCACAGTCCCTGTTGTGAGACCATGGGTGGAACTCTTACTAAATTTGGGGACGTTGAAAGGGATGTTTAACTACCTATGGTTGTGGATTCTGTTAGTGTGTTGATATGTTTTGTATTAATATTCCTGAAGACATGCGGCAGGATAACTTACATAACAGACAGGAAACCCAATTCTGTCTGAAGAATGCGTGGGCCAGTCAGGTAGTCGGTGCAGCCACCCCTTCCTTTCAAGGGACCTGTCTAGCATTTTAAAAGGTGTTCGTATACTAATGAAAGCAAGCGGATACATTTTACGTATAGGTCAAAAAAGTTTCTGACATGTTTGGGAAGAGGAAGATAAACTCCAGTTGAATTCAGTTCTTTGTACAACTAACACTTGGGCCAGATCCCCTGGGTTTTAGTGAAAATGTTAAATTTATTTATTTATTCATCTAGTTTCAAAGGCTCAGAATTTCTTAGTATCCGTGTGGTTTACAAGTTGTTCGTCTTATACTTCCCCCATTTCCTTCATGCATGTTAGCCAACACCCACATCTGACCATACCAAGTGAATCCCTGTCAGCTCACATGTTGCTTTTTAATCTAGTCTGAGAGGTTTTAACTGTGCACTTGAATAGGGGCCTGTACCTGAAGGTGGATCATGCAGAAGCAGCTCTTCTCATTCGAACCTGAGTTCTTTGTGCCTGTGACATTTTTGAGACCTGGTGGTTTCTGTGAAGGCAGCTTTTATAGAAAATTGTGTTAAAGAAAAGGATTCTTTTTTTTTTTAAATAAAGTAAGTTTATTGGGGAAACATTAGTTAATATGGAAAGGATTTTTTTTTTTATTTTTCTACCTTGTTGCTTTAGAAAATTTTCAGCACAACTCTTCGTGTAGGGAAAGTATAACGGTGGTCCCCTCTGTGCTGGGCTGTGCCGTCAGTGGGAGACTCTTCGTTGATAGTGCTTTCTTCCTCAGAACTTTTGAGGGGAAGCCCCAAGCAGCCCACAGCAACCTTTATTTCAGTCCTGTGTTTAATGTAGTCGTGGGCAGGTGTGACAGATGTTAGCACTTGCCGCCAACCCAAAATTATATAATGTGATGTAAGTAAGAACCTCCGTGCCACGTTCTTTCCACACTCAGGTAGGATGAGAAATAATTCAGGGCCCAACACTTGGACCACCATAAAGTGACCTCACTTAGAAATTTTGTTTTCTTACCCAAGCAACTTAACTGTGCATTTGCGAGGTTGGTTCCCTGGGATATTCTGCAGGGAGCTGGGCGCAGCACCCCCGCCACATGTGCTTAGTAGCTGTTGGAGGTCTGATGGAGTTCATGCACCATCTCCATCACTTTCCTTGAATCATCAGGCACATGGAGGAGAAAGAGAAGTTGTATATCTGGCATTCCCTTCGGAGGAATGAAAATGCAGGATAGTCTGAAGTTTATAAAATGTAGGATAATTATTTGGGGCCCATTTGAGAAAAGGGGCTTGCATTTTTATCTTAAGCACCTTCTTGTCCCCATTCTCTCTTATGTATTTCATCATTGCTGAAAATCCTATGTTGTTTTCTTCCATTATGCCTCTCTCCAGCACATGTATGCACACATCTACACCAATAGGTCTCTAAAAAGAGTTAATGCCTTTCAGGCAAGAGTCCCTGGCTGAAACATGACTGTAGGCTCCTTGGGCCTTCACTTCACAGTACAGGTGTGTCTTCTAGAGATGGCTGAGGGACACCTTTCTTGTTCTTTAAACCTCTTTGTCCTAATGATCAACTCACAGCTACACACGCATCCTTGCAATGAAGAAAGCACTTCCGTATTTCTTAATCATCAAACTGCATACCCATCATTCCTCCGGCTCTTTTTTTTTTTTTTTTACTGAATATCTCATCTCTCATGTCCAGGTTGGGGTGCATGAGCTCAGTTTGCTCATCTGTAAAATGGGGGCGACAACAGTACCCTCTTTCATAGGCTTAACATTTCTCTAGCCCTTAGACTCTTAGGGCATTCAGGAAATGTCAGGCATCATTCTTCTTCATTATTATTAGCTGAAAGAATGTTAGGTAGTTAGAGTGGTCAGGTCAAATCACCTAAGAAAGCTAAGTAGGTCACTAAGGAATTGAACCCAAGGCTTTTTCTTCCTCAACAGCTGAGGTTCCCTGGTTGACTTTCTTGCCTATGACGGTAGCAGGCAGTTTTGTGGTGCTTAGTTATACATGGTGAGGCGTAGTCCATTTGGAGAAAAAAGGCTTGGTTTCCAGAAAAGGTTCATCTCTTCATAGATTCAGAGGAACGAGCAGGCATGCCGGCAGGAGTGGGGTAAAGTTTCTTCAGTCGGTGTTGGTGGTGCTGTTGGGCTCTGGAGCACCTTCTCCTCTGCTGTCATTCATGGTGGCTTCACTTGCCCTTGTTCCCTCAGACTCATATTTCCTGCTCTCCCAGGCATTACACACCAGAGCCAGTACTAGGATGGCCATGCTATGCATCTTGCCAGTCCATTCTCTGTGCTGGTATATGCCCGTGGCTTACCCAGTTTGTCCGTAATGCTGGCAGTCACATTGTGCACTGTCCTCAACCCTGAAACCCATACCACCTGCTGCCTGCACTTTTCCCTAGACTCCGAGTGTGAGCTGCTGAAGGGGCACAGCGTGGGGGCCTGGGCCAGTGGAGATGCTCCTTACTCCCATGGGTACTGAGAGGTGCTCTCGAACTCTGTTTCTTCTTGCTGGGTCTCATGCACCTGACCTTGACTTCCAAACATTTTCTACCTTCCTCAGGCCTTCCCTTCTCCCACCATTAGAAAAACAGAAAGTGTCTTAAAGTCCTCACTTCCATCACTTGCATTATTGTCACTGTCTTTGGTCTTTCTGTCTCGTCTGTCTGTCCTTATGGTGCCGCCTTATTATTCTTCTCTATATGCCCCGTGGAGCGTGCTATCCTCCTGCTTGGTGGCTGTGGCTCCCCGCTGACCCATCGTCCAGGCCCTTGATCTGATCTTTGACTGCCTTCCATGGGCTCCTGTGGAAACCTTCTGCCCTAATCAGACTGTTCAGCTTGCTCTGGGTCGGCTTCCCCACTGTGTGCCGCTGGTCCTGATGCCTCAGGTGCACGCCTTGCCCATGTTGGGCCTCAGGCCAGTCTTCCTCCCAGAGCTTTTCCTGCAAAGCTTAGTTAGGAGAATAGTTGATGGGCCACTAAAGTCATTACTTATTCATCACGTATTTAAGCCAACTATGAGGTGAGTCCTCAGTAATTTTTAATATTCCTTTTCCTACTATGAATAATACAAAGTATAGAGGAAAATGGAGGCTAAGAGATGATAAATTACTTTCCCAAGTTTGCATAATTGGTGGCAGAGCTGAAATTAAACCCAAGTCTAACTGATTTCCAAAGTTTGTGTTGATCTATCCCCCCTGCACCCCAGTCTCACTTGTTACCAGCCAGAACCAGGATCTGTCTGGTGAGGAAAATGCTAAGTAAAGCATTCAGTGAGTAAACTGATATCACTCTTTAGGAACTAATCTATTACAACAAACAAAACCTGTCTGTGCGCCCTAACCGGTTTGGCTCAGTGGATAGAGCGTTGGCCTGTGGACTGAAGGGTCCCAGGTTCGATTCTGGTCAAGGGCATAGCGTGTACCTTAGTCTCGGGCACATCCCCAGTTGTGGAGTGTGCAAGAGGCACACAAACTCTCTATCCCTCTCCCTTCCTCTCTATAAAAAAATCAATACAATATATTAAAAAAACACACACAAAAACCTATCTGTGCTGTTCTTTATTTATTTAATGGCCAGCCGCCTCTCTTCTGTCTAATTGCTTGAAGCTGGTAAATGGCTGACTTCTCTTTAAATAAAAAATGTGTTTTGATTATAGTTTTAATAATATCTTAAGATAAGTGGCAACACCAGCTTTCACAAAGCGGATGATGCAGTTTACGTGTTTGTGGATACCAGGAAGGCAAGCATGTTTGACATGAGTTTGTTCCGAATTACCTGCTTCATGCCGGCTTTCTCTTCATACCTTCACTGGACTTCACACTTTTTTATTATGCAATTAATTATCTGTGTGATGACTTGATGTGTGTCTGTCTTCTCCTGCTAACTGCATGAGGCCAGGGGCCATGTCCGTGCTGCTGAGGCTGTGTCGTGAGCACCCAGCGGAGGCCTGGCACACAGTAGGTATTCAATATATATTTGTTGACATCTGAATAGATTAGTGAATGTATGAATGAGTGGGAATGCACCTGTATTAGGTGTCCTTGCAGGAAAGTTGGTTGTAAGAGGAATTTTTAAATCACATGGTTTTAGAAAACTGAACACTGATTTATGAGGAGAAACTTCCAGCAAACTTTGGACATGTTTGAAGAAAGAATTAAGACAGACGTTGTTTCCTCTTTTTGTTATAACCTTTTTGTGTGTGTGAGATTCTCCCACTTGCCTTTTTATATTTCCTTGGCAATATCTGCAGTCGCCTGCAGGCATCAACTATGATTCTTGCTGTTCTAAGTAAAACAAGACCATTCATAAGAAAGATACACATATTCCTCACATTTACTCCCATTAATAGGAAAGTAATACAACTTGGTTTCCAATAATAAAGTGTCCAAAGTAGGAATATCCAGCATCCTGCAACAAAATATTCTTAATTTATTGTTGTCTCCTTAATGTTCCTGCAGATCCAGACGACGTTAAAGTCCGTTTTTCAAGTGGAAAAGCTGTTCAGAATGACCGCTAGTTTTGCTAATTTTAGAGCACTGTTTCTGTTCAACAATAAGCCATCTAGATCCAGGATGGGGGGGGGGGGTTGCACCTTTATCGCTAGGCATCTCTTCATCTTATTTGTTGGTTCTTTATGGTTCTGAAACCTCTTATTCAACAGTGTTAGCTTCAGTTCCAGGAAACAGGTTCTTCTGGATAAAATGTATTTCCACTCTGCTGTGTTTTGTTCATTATTTTCACTGTCAGCTCAGAGAGCTCAACTGGAAAACTCCAGTGCCCTGTTGGTTTTTCTATCGTCATCTCAGTTTCTTATTTTGTGGATTCAGATGCAGCACATTATGCTGTTTTTCATTACAGTCTCTGGGCCATTTTCCTCTTGTGGCTCTCTGGTGTATATCAGCCAAAACATCAGCTATATCTTGTTACAGCTCATGGGGTTTGTGTGCTCCTTACATTTTCCCAAGGTGCCAGACTTCCAGAAATTCTGCTTTCCAAGACATGGGATGGCCTGTCCGTGGAAGCAGGTGGTTCCTCATCTAGCTCTCAAGTGCTCCGCAGTTGCTGTGACAAACCACAGATGTGCTCATAGACACTGGCAGTTACCTTAGTTTTCTCCCATGGATGGGTTAAAGCAAGGTGCTTCTTTTATGCTTGGAAAAGAATAGATTGCGGGGGTGGGGTGGGGGTGCAGGCATGATTAGGTGTCTTCAAATACTTAAGGAGCCGTCACAAAGAAAATCAGTAGCATTTAATGTAGGTGGTTTCAGAATATGGAGCTAGGACTAGATGATGGGTGAAGTTGGAGGGAGGCAGCCTTGCCATCATGGAGGGGAGTGAATGGATTCTTCAGCCATCAGGGTGGGGTGGGTGGCAGGTACTGTGTGAGGGATTCTTGTAAGGGTGAGATTGCAGTAAATACTTAGATAATTCTTTTTTTTTTAAAAAAAATTTAAATTCTTTATTGTTCAAAGTATTACATAAGTCTCCTTTTCCCCCATTGACCTCTCCCTGGCCGCTGCCACCCCTGAGCACATGCTGTCACACCCCTACTGTCTGTGTCCATGGGTTATGCTCATATGCATGCATACAAGTCCTTTGGTTGATCTCTTAACCCCCCCCCCAACCCCCCATCACTTCCCTCTTAGGTTGGACGGTCTGTTCAATGTTTCTGTGTCTCTGGCTCTATTTTTGTTCAGCAGTTTATGTTGTTCATTATATTCCACAAATGAGTGAGATCATGTGATATTTCGATTTCTCCGACTGGCTTACTTCGCTTAGCATAATGCTCTCCAGGTCCATCCTTGCTGTTGCAAATGGTACGAGTTCCTTTTTTTTTTTTTTACAGCAGCATAGTATTCCATTGTGTACCACAGTTTTTTTTAACTCTTAAGATACCTTCCAGCTCTGAAATCTCATGATTTTATTACAGAGGTGGGCAAAAGTAGGTTTACAGTTGTGAGTATGTGAAAGACAGTTTATTCTTATATTATTATTTATTAATTGTATCATTTTTCATAGAAACAACTATAACCTACTTTCTCCCCACCTTGCATACTAAGGGAAGTCACTTTAGGACAGCCCCTTCCTTCCTTCCTTCTTTCCTTCCTTCCTTCCTTCCTTCCTTCCTTCCTTCCTTCCTTCCTTTTTTTTTTTTTTTTTTTTTTTTTGTGGAGCAGGGATTGCAGATTATTTTTTGTGGTTCAGATTAAAAGAGAAGTCTTATCATGGACCATTTCTAATCATACTTGTAAGTGTGTGTGTATGAAAAAGAAAGAACATTTCAGAATTCAATGCACTGTAGGCAAGGTTGGTTATTTTTAAAAACAGCAAACAAAATGAAAACAAAACCCCCCTCGGGTTGCTAACACAGAGGAGCAGTTCACGGAACGGTGTCCAGAGATGCCACGTGTCCCCAGAGATCAGCTCCTGCAGCATTTCTCCACCCTCAGCAGTTGTGACAGCTCCTTGCTCGTCTGGAATGCACAGGAAATGAAAGCCCCACACCCTTCCATTCACAAAAACCCTGGATGAGAGCCTCCTGCCTCCTATGCTCTCCTTGGCCAGCTCCTGCTCCCTTCCTGGCCTCGCCACTTCTTTGCTCCCACCTCCCACCCCCAGTGCCGCCCTCAGGCTGTGAACTGTGCGGAGCTCCGGGGACTGCCTCAGCCCTGTGACTGTCGCTCCATGACCCATTTCTTATGCCAGACTCGCTCTCCTGAATTTAACACACACCATGTTCATGCTCAAGTTCGCTCAGGACCTGGTACCATTGCTTTTTAGTTATCCTGATGCTTTTGTGTTTCCTGTGTCTCTTAAGGATGCCTTACTATTTCTTAATGACTATGAATTGGTAGTCCTCAGATTTTTGGCAATATGTTAAAAAATACTGTGGGAGAGACTGACATAAGGATGCCAGATACGTGTCCAAATAAGGACATGAGGGTGATTGGGGACTCTGGAAAAATAAAACAATAACAAAAACATCATCTGTTATTGCCATCAGTTCAAAACAAAAGGCAACTTTCGCTCTATGAAGAACATATTATTGAGCAGAAAATATTCTTTTAAAGAGAATAACTTTAGCTGTGTGGAACATTTGCCACTTTTATTCTAATTAATCTCACTTAGCTTCTGTTCATCTAACATAAATTTACTTTTCCAACCCGTATTTACAGGCCACTACTGCAAAGGATTCTAAAAGAATGAGGTCTTCCTTCCAGCAACAAAACAAATTTAAAGTCAACAAGGCAGCCCATTTTCCGGGGCAGGAAGCCACAGGATGGGTCCCTTGGCCCCAGGGCCTGTGCCTGCTCACGTGGCCATAAAACCAGAAGTGATTGAGGTCCTGTTGCTTCCTACCCCTGACCTAACCTTAACCATAACCATAACCCAGCCCCTCACCTCAGACCTTTAAACTGGTTGTGGCCCGGCATTGACCTATGGACCAGGAGGTCAGGGTTCACTTTTCAGTTGGGGCAACATGCACAGCTGATCAATGGTTCTCTCTCATCATTGATACTTCTCTCTCTCCTTCTCTCTCACTCTCTCTTTCACTTTCTTCCTCTCTGAAATCAATAAAAATATATTAAACAGACACACACACATATACACACACACAAACCAGTTGTGACTGGGGGTCCTGTTGCTCTGCTGCTGTGGCCTTAGTGGCAGTAGCTCAAAGGACACAGAGGTTTTGGGACACTGCATTGTAGATTTTTGCCAGAGCTGGTCAGGGTTCCTGAGGCCTTAGGAGCAAGCATCCCAGTTCTGAGGATCAGACCACATCCTCAGGCTCTGTTTTTCTCTCTCTCAAAGAAGAAGGTACAGATAAACATTTCCAGCGAATAGATGGCACTGCAGGCTGTAAGAGGAAGGTGCTGGCTGAGCAGTGAGGGAAGCCTGCATGGTTGCAGAACACACTGGGGCTGCTGCAAGTGGGGGCCATGCTTTCCCTGCCTGCCCAGCTGCTCCTGCCCCGGCCTCCTTTGGCTGTTGAACAATTTAGCCAGTTTGGCCGAAAACCAAATGTATAAAGGATAAAAGAAACCTTTAGGGACTAAAAGGAAGGCTCAGAGTTTAGGTACACACTGAGAAATGTGATTTCCTGCTGGGATGTCTGGCTGCTCGTATGAGCTGATGCACCTTGGGTGTCAGCTCACACCTTGCTCATTAAAATCACTCTTCTAGCTAGTCCTTTGACCACGGCCAGCGAGGTGCTCATATAGGAGGAGGCAGAGCTTCCTGGAAAATTCATTTCCAGTCAGCAGATGTGGATTGAGAGCTTGTCACTGCCAAGGCAGCTCTGGGCTGGGCAGGCCGGCCTCGGTGGAAAGATTCCAGCTTACAAATCCTCCTGTTGGGTTGGTGAGAGGAACTGAGGAATGCTGCTGGTTAATTCAGACAGACGTTTCCTGAAAAGATTTCCTAACATCTGTAATTTAAGTACAAATTATCTTCCTTTTAATTTTTCCTTCTTTTTTCTCCATTGCCTCCTCGCCCACACCAATTTTCTTCGTACTTCTTGTCGCTTCTCACTTTTTTCTCTTTTTGCCAATAACTGCCTTCCATGACATTTTGCTTTTATGTAGTTTACCTTTGTGTACATATTGGAACCAGTTTTTTTTTAAATATGTATATTTTTATTGATTTTATTTATTTATTTTTTAAACTAAATCTTTATTGTTCAGATTATTACAGATGGTCCTTTTTTTTTTTAACCCCCATAGCTCCCTTCCACCTGGTTCCCCCCCTCACTCCGTGCCCTTGCCCCACCACTGTCTTCATCCATAGATGGAAGTTTTTTGTCCAGTTTCTTCCCATACCCCTCATACCCTCTTCCCCCTGAGAATTGTCAGCCCATTCCCTTTCTATGCCCTTACTTCTATTCTAACCAGTTTTATGCTTCTCAGAGCCAAGTTGCTTTCTGAAAAGTAATTTGGAGGATAAAGTTGTAACCCAGTTCCACATGTCGATGTAGAATATGGAGCAGAGAAAGAAACAACCATTTAGAGACTGATTATCCATTTGCAGAATCAGGTTGCCCTCCTGAATTTGCCCACCCGAATTCAGGGTCCGTAGGCAGCAGAAACATGGCATATTAAGAGTTAAAAATACATAGTTTCAGGCTTGGCTCTGTAAGACCTGGGGCAATTGTTTAGCCTATCTCTACCTGTTTCCTCACCTGTAAAATGAAGACAATTTTACTGTCTGTTTCTTTTGATAAATCCCGATCATAATTATTAAAGTTCCTGGCTGTCTTGGTCAGTTCAGGCTGCTAAGACAAATTACCCTAAAGCAGGTGACTTAATATAGTAGAAATTTTCTTCTCACAGTTCGGGACTCTGCGGAGTCCAAGATCAAGGCACTCGTATATCGGGTGTCTGGTGAGGGCCCACCTCCTGGTTCATAGATAGTCATCTTTTCATTGCATCCTAACATGGCAGAAACAAAGGACTAGCTAGCTCTCTAGCCTCTTATAAGGGCACTAAATGTCATTCACAAGGACTCCTCTCTCCTCACCAAATTACCTCCCAAAGGTTCACCACCTAGTAACATCACATGGGGATTTGGTGGGGACACGAGCATTCAGTCCCTAACACTGGCAATATCTTACAACTTTAACTTTTTCTCTGAATCCATTCATCTGTAAACATAAGGAATCCAGAGATTTGAACCTCAGAAAAATGGGTGTTTAATAAATATGGTTTCATCATCTCACACCATGATAATCTCAGGGATGGTTGATTCAGTAAATATTTGGAAATCCCTACTATATGCTAGAATCCCTACTGGGATTCAAAGCTTAGTATGACCTTTTCTCCCCCCTGTTCTGTCTTTTTACCCATTGTAAAAATGGAAAGTGGGAAGAGCTAGAACTGATGTATGAATAAATCAGGACAGTAGGGACGTCAGGGCAAGCTTCAGAGAACAAGGGAACGTTTTAGTCGGATATTAAAGGGTGTTGGATGGTGAGTATCTCTAGGTAAGTATTATGTGATGCACTGTTGCCTTTTCTAATATCAGTCTTTGGTTTGGACATAATATTGACTGTCAAAGAAGTTCAAGATTTCACTGAGTACGATGGAACCTCAACCAGTGGCCCAACTGCCTGGCACCGTTTTAGTATATAATACTTTCATCCTCTTAAAGTGGAGGAAATAAGCATCCTCACAGACACAGCATGCTGGGCCTTCACAAATATGACAGTGTAAGAAAAGAACACACAGCCAATACCAGCCTTTTCGTCACCCGCACCCCTGACTTCCTCTGTCATCATTGCAGCATCACACTGTGATCTATTTATTAACTTTGCTCGTATTTATGGATAATGGTAATGCCTTATCAAGTTTGGTGCTTTTCTTTCTACTT
This sequence comes from Murina feae, assembly GCA_004026665.1. NCBI lineage: Eukaryota > Metazoa > Chordata > Mammalia > Chiroptera > Vespertilionidae > Murina > Murina feae. The sequence goes on from PVJC01009999.1 coordinate 25,797, forward strand.
TTGACTTTTCCCTGAATCTTTCTGTGTGTCATTTTATCTCTGAAGAGGCAGATTAACAGTCTCAGCCTGGTTTGTTCTGGGGTAACTTTGGGCAAATTATTTAACTTCTTCGGGGCTCAGGGTCCAAAGTTGAACAATGAGAATTCAGATATCTACTTCATTGGAATGCCCAGAAGATCTGGTGAGACCATGTGAATAGAGCACTTAGCACAGTGCTTGGCCGGTCTGTAGCAGCTGAAAAAATGGAGTCACAGGAAAGTTCGCCAATTGTCTTGGGTCAAATGGAGCTGCCATCAGAACTCAGATCAAAGCCATAGCTTTTGGCTCCTAGCCCTGCTTCCTTCTTAATAGGATACATTTGAGCTTGGAGTCGTTTCACTAGATAAATTGGAGACTAGATAAAGTGCAGCTATTTATGGCACCGTGTGGGTTTACAGACATGTCTGCACGCTTTTGATTCTCCTGCCTGAGGAAGTGGGGTTTAGTCATTCCTCTTCCCTTAAGTAGGGGCTGGACTTAGTGTCAGTGCCAGCAAATAGAGGATGGCAGAGGGGATGGATGTCACTTCTGAAACTGGGTTTTGAGAGGATTGCAGCTTCTTTGGGGGTGGCTCTCTTGCTGCCTCTTGGATCCCTCACCTGGGAGGAAGAGTGCTGCCCTGCAATGAGGTCACACAGGAAGCCAGTGCAGAGGCCTGTGAGGAGGGGCAGTGAGCTCGGAAGCACCTCCTCCTCAGACAGGACTTGAGAGGTCTGGGCTCACAGCTTGACTGCAACCTCATGAGAGTCCCCGAGCCTGAGCCACCCAACGAAGCTGCTCCATATTTCTGATGCAAAGAACTTGGGAGATGTGTGCGTTGAGTTAAACTGGTAAATGTGAGATAATTTGTTGTCAGCAGTGGATAACCAGTGCAGGACCTGCTCTGCAGAATGGAGTTTGAAGCCTTTGGAGGTTGGGGTGTTATGTATGTTACAATATGCTTGAGCACTCCTGCACTGGTGGTGGTGTCACTGAGACGCCACTCCCGGTAAATAGATTCAGGTGAATTTTAGGACTAACGTTCTTTTTTTTTTTTTTTTTAAATCTTTATTGTTGAAAGTATTATAGATGTCCCCTTTGTTTGTGTGTTTTTTTTTTTGTTGTTGTTTTTTTTTACCCCATTGGTTTTTTTTTTTTACCCCTCCATCCTGTACCTGTCCCTCCCAGGCCTTCACTACTCTGTTTTCTGTACCCATGGGTTATGCTTATGTGCATATGAGTTCCTCAGTTAGTCACTCCCCTCCCACCCCCTCACCCTACCTTCCCTCTGAAATTCATCAGTCTGTTCCATGCTTCTATATCTGGTTCTATTTTATTCATCAGTTTATTTTGTTCATTAGATTCCACATGTGAGTGAGATCATGTGAAATATAGGCACCCCTATGTTCATAGCAGCACAATTTACAATAGCTGAGATTTGGAAACAGCCCAAGTGCCCATCAGCAGACAAGTGGATAAAAAAGCTGTGGTATATTTATACCATGGAATACCACGCGGCTGTAAAAAAGAAAGCACTCATACCATTTGCAACAGCATGCATGGACGTGGAGAGTATTATGCTAAGCAAAATAAGCCAGTCAGAGAAAGACAGGACTAACTTCCAAAAGATACCCCACTCCACAGTGGGGCAAGCCAGGCAGGAATGCTCTGCCTGCAATTAAAATCTCCATTTCCAAACCTTCCATAATTCACTTCCTACACAGAAACATTCAGAGTCATAAATAACCTAATCAGAGGCATAGAAAGAGAATCTGGGGTTGCCTGACACAGGGACTGCTTCAGCCCGTAAGGCTTTATCTTGATGGAGCTCTGAAGTGACTCCCCCAAGCTGCCGCTCAGCTGCCCTGTGTGGTTTTCTTCTCACTCAGTCAGGGGTATTTAATTACAGGCAAGGAAAACCGATTCCAATTCTAGCACGAACAGGAGCTGCTGGGATGACTTTAGGAGCTTGAAACTGTCCAAAAATCTAGAGAAGCAGGTTGCTGCAGAGACCGAGAGTGGGGGGAAGGGCTCCCCAAAGGGACAGTCAGTCTCTTCTGGGGAAATGAACTCCAGCAGGTTCTCCTTTTTTCCTCCTTTTCTCGCCTAAGACTCCATTTCCCAGAAGACACCTCAGCTGTCAGAGCCGCGTGCCCTGCTGTCCGGATGGCGAGGCTCATGGCCTTTTTATGTCACTTCCTACATGGCCTAAATACCGTAGAGAAGGAGTAATTTCCCAAAGGAAGTCAGAGTTCTTTGGGAAGAAGGAATGAATGCTTCACAGTCAGAACATTGACAGAGGCCAGCTGCACATGCTCTTCTGAGAATTTTGATATTCTTTGTTTCTTGTAAATATTCATCACTGCTCCGGCCCAACAGGAGAGTGGCATGTGGACTTCTCTCCAGAAGTGGCTGATGTGCTGTGGCCTGCCCTGGGCTCCCAGAACACAGTAACACAGACAGCGGTGGCTTAAAACAACAGAAGGTTATTCTTGCAGGTCTAGGCTCTTGAAGTCTGAAATCAAAGTGTTGGCAAGGCTGTGCTCCCTCTGACACCTTGAGGGCAAGGCCCTTCTTGCCTCTTCCAGCTTCTAGTGGCCCCAGGAGTTCCGTCTCTCCAGTTTCTGCCTTCCCATGGCTTTCTTCCTGTGCCTCTCTGCATCTTCATCTCCTCTCCTTAGAAGGACACTAGTCATATTGATGGAGGGCCCACCCTACTGACCTCATCAAACCTGGTGACTTCTGCAGACCGTTTTTTTTAAAAAAATATATATTTTATTGATTTTTTACAGAGAAGAAGAGAGAGGAATAGGGAGTTAGAAATATCGATGAGAGAGAAGCATTGATTAGCTGCCTCCTGCACACCCAGACCGGGGATGTGCCGGCAACCAAGGTACATGCCCTAGACCAGAATCGAACCTGGGGCCCTTGAGTCCACAGGCTGACGCTCTATCTAGTGAGCCAAACCAGCTAGGGCCTGTAGACTATTTTCACATGAGATCACATTCCAGGGGTTAGAGCTTCAACTTACCTTTTCAGGGGACATAGTTCAGTCCACACCAGGTGACTCATTATACCCTCATTCCACAGCATAGAAGGTGGGCACAGGCTGCTTTTCATAATCATCAAGGGCCTTTATTTTTGCTTTGGATGCACCGGACATCTCCCACACCAGTGCCCTGAGCTTTGTGAGAAAACGCTTGGAGGTCCACTGGTTTGGTGGACTTGGCAATGCTAGCTATTCACTTGCTCTTAAAAGCTGCTGTGTTTACGCTGGATGGTATAGCACAGCAGTTCTCAAGCTATGGCTGTGACCCCTTTGGCGGTCAAACGACCCTTTCACAGGGGCCGCCTAAGACCATCCTGCATATCAGATATTTACATTACGATTCATAACAGTAGCAACATTACAGTTACGAAGTAGCAATGAAAATAATTTTATGGTTGGGTCACAACATGAGGAACTGAACTTAAAGGGCCAGAAGGTTGAGAACCATTGGATAGCGTGTGAGGATGACACAGACTTTAAACACAGAATCAGATGAGAAGTTCTTCATTACCAAGACATGTTGATGCCAGTTACAAAGGAAGACCGTGTATGAGCACTAAAGTGGATAGCATGCTTGTGGAGAGAAAGTATTCTGGCATGAGCATGCCTTTCCCAGATGATTCTAGAATGTCAGATTCTGTTTTGAAAGTGCATTTTGTTTTAAATTTTAAACTATTGAAGTATTTAGTGTAGAAAAATATGAAGTTACAAAGGAAAGCGAACTTAGTAAATAACAAATATTATTGTTGCTAACTTAAAAAACAATTCTGTGTGATCTGTTTTCTGTATTGTCATGGACTGATTTTCTGTTGTAAAACAACATGGGAGATGGTGTTGAATTCAAAGGAAGTAATCATTCTGAGTTTAGCATCATGGGGAGAATGCGAAATCTTGACTTGCATTTGTATTTTCTACCCCTAATTTTAGACACCTAGTTCATCAAATATGAACTTACTATCAATATACAGTAACTGGTTTCTCTTAAAATGGCCTATCCTGTGAGTTCCCTATGAGGGTAACATGAAAGTTGGTGAAGGTTGAAGTCTTCTGGGGAAGGGCCTTTCCTGGCCTGACATCACCACCCTGTACTGGGCACAGGGCTGGGCTGAAGAACACCCCTCCCACCCGATCACGAATTTCATGCATCAGGACTCTAGTTAGGGAATAAGAAACATTTAATATCTTTGAATAAAAAAAAGCACTAGTAGAAATAAGGCTTTTATCATAGTTCTAAATGACAGAATGGAAGCTACCCTAAATTGACCTAGCACTTCCCAGCATACACAGCGTTTTTATTTGGATTCCTGGAATGACCTGAGGGTGGGGGTGGGCGTGGCAGGGTTTATACCTGAGAGGATGGATGTTCTGAAAACTAGGGTAATCTGTACAAGGTTGTCCCAGGGGGCTTTGCTGCCAGTGGTAGCAGTTTGTCGTGCAACAGGGATGAATCACCTCCCCGATTCTGTAGGTGAGGAAATTGGGACTCAGAAATCTCAATAGGAGGCTCCAAAATAGTATTAATCAGCAAGTGGCTAAAATGGGGCTAAAACTTAGATCTTTTTCCATTGTATGGATCTCTTTTTTAATACATTGCACAGAGACAAATAAACGGGGGGAAGGGGATGAACTTTTTGGGGTCTACACATTTGGACTGATTAAGCAGTTTTCTGATGGGCATTCAGAATACTTCTTAATTTCCCTGTAGATAGCACCAAGGTGCCATGGAAAACAGGTATGCTTTAGGGCCCTGAATTCTGGGTTTAAAACCTTCCTCTTCCACTTAGGAGCTCTGAGACTTGGGGCCTTTTGTTCACTCTCTCAGAGCACAAATCTCCTTACCTCTGAAGAGAAGATAATATCACATGCTTCCTGGTATTGTGGGACTTGAATAAGGTAAATAACGTTCTCAAGAATGTGCTAGGCACACAGTAAACACTCCATCCACAGATGATGTTCCTTCCCTTGGATGTCCGGTATAGGGCATCCTGGGTGAACAGGGCAGGAGCAGAACTGAGACCTTTACTCAAAGCATGTCCCGGAAAAGAACTTAGGGCCATAAAGACAAGCTCTGTGCAATCATGTCATTACTCATTTCAGGGTGGAGAAAATGACACAGGCAGAAGGCTTGGGAGAGATATTTTGTTAAAATCTTAGTCAATAAACAGAGCTTGCCAAATAATCTTGTCAAGTATTGTCTAAGAAAGGAGATCCCGACCTTGCCCTCGGACATGGAAGTCCGAGGTGGAGGGGAAGGAGGACTGGCTGCCTTTGTCCAGGGGACAGCCATGCTCTGGGCTCACCTGCCTCTCCCTGAAGCAGTTCCCCTGTGTTTAATGGGAGCTGGGACCAGGGCCTGTGGGGTTGAGAACGCCCGGGGTCTGTTGCCTGCTGCTTTTGTCTCACATCTTCCACCCATGCCTCTCCATCTTCGAAGGGAAATGACTATCTCTAATAGGGTGTCTGTGACAGATGCTGTGGGAATTCTGAGTTTGGGATAATGAGCTGTCATATGTCATTTCACTTAAACACAATAATACAAATATTTTGATCAAACATTTTCTCCAGCTGTTGAGCGAAAGCAATAAAAGCAGCAGGGAGTGCCAGTAAATTCACTGTTTCAGAAACGCTTTACCCTCTAAAAGCTGTTGCCTGTTAACTCTTTCTGTCTCTGTCTCCCTTCCTGCACTCTCTCCTGGCCCCTCAGATTGCCCCTGGCGTGTCCAGGGTCGGAAATAAAGAAACCAAATTCAGGGTTGAGAAGGGGGTGAAGCTGACCACAGGTTTTATTGCACCTCCCTTTCGCTGGCCTCAGCTCAGCTGCAGCTGCTGCCACCTCGTAAAATCACCAGGCCACGCAGCCACCCCCAGGGCCCTGCGTGCCTCCAGCCCTCCCCTCAGTACAGTCCTGAGCCTGAGGCCTCTGGGCTCATGTAGACTTTTAGGCACCCGTTTCTGGGGGCACGTGGGTGGAATCTGGTTTGATGATGGATCTCCAGTGCCGATTTCTCTGTTCCATCCTATTGTTCTCCCCTGCTCTGACCTGGCTCCTGGGATCTCTTCCTTCTTTCTCTCTAGGTGCCAGCGGAGGTGGCCCCACAGCAAGTATCTCCAGGTGAAAGGAGGTGCAGTCATGGGCGAGGAATCTGGAGGGGCCCCAGGAGCATTAGTTTTTAGCTGATTGAAGCAGTTGTCTTTGCCAGTAGGAAGGAAGTAGGAGTGTGTTCTGAATCCATCCTTCAAGCTGAAACTCCTAAAAGCAATCGCCTACACCCCACTTTTTTTTTTAACCTGTGGTCTCAATTTTAAAAGAGCCTCCTGTGACTCAGCAGTGCCACCTGGTTAGACATTTTTCACTGGTGCCTGTCTGTTAGGGATGGAAACATCAGCCCCTTCCCTTTCACTTCCATCTCTCTCTTCGCGGGCAGTGGACAGGCTAACCTGCTTTCTGTTCTGAGTTCTAGGGAACCAGTTATCTCCTTTCACTCTGTCTTCCATCCCCTCCTATATATGACTGGTGCCATTCCCTCCACTTAAAATGGGCTCTGATGCCTCCCATCCATAAAAAAATAAAGGCACCACGTAACACTCCTCCCTGATCTTGGATTTCTCTAGCTGTTGCCTGTCTTTTGCCCTTTCTTCTCTTCTCTTTCCGCAACCAGACTCCTTGGGTGGGGGGTGGGGTGGGGCATGTCACAGTCTTCACCTCCCCAGCTTCTCCACTCCACCGTCCACTGCAGTGCATGCGCCCCGAGTCTGTCTGGGGGCACCTGTGGCCTCTGAAGCCACCGCCTCCTCCCTTGGGCCCCTCCATGGGCCTCTGATAGTTCCTCTTCACACAGCTTTGCTTTCACCTCTTCCTCTCTCCTCTTTTAACTGTTGGCTGCCCTCCAGGCATCCTCTTTGTACCCTGTACTCTCACCCCGGTTGATTTTACTCACTCTGATGGCATCGGCTGCCCCTGTGATTTCCTCTCCCATCTCCAGGCCAGACTTGGCTCTGGAATTCCAGACATGGACCCACCTCTCTTCAGACATCTATGGGGAGCCTTGACGCCACAGTCTCCAAACCTCACCCATCTCAGGGTGAACCCATTCTCTGCCTGCTCCCTGGTCCTAGACCCCTGCCTACCTTCCCTCTGTGTTCCCAGACAGTAAGTTGAGGCTAACATAGTACCCGGTCAACAGACCCTAGCAATCAACCAATATCCTTGTTTTTCCTCTCTCTCTTTTCATTAATAATTCTTTCAACTTTCTCTACCCAGAGTCTCTTCTCCACCTCTTTATTGCCATTCTCACTGCCCTGCCTGATTTTTGAGCTTTTATATCTCATCCTCCCCACCTAATTTCATCCCTCTCTAACCCATTCTCCCTGTTACTGCAAAGAAATAGTTCCAAAATGCATGCCCGGCCATTTCAGTCCCTTGTGTACAATCCTTTCAGCTTTTCTCCCACTTGAAGCTGAAGCTCCTGGAACTGAAAAGCTCTAAGAGCAGCTGCTCTCCAAGTGCAGTGCCCCAGACCAGCGTCATCAGTCTCACCGGGGACCTGTTCACATGGGAGTTTTAGCACCAGTGCTCTGCAGCTACCCTGAGCCCTAATGCATCAGCAGACATACCTGCTGCCTCATGCCCTCCCTCTGCACGTGCTCTCCCTGGGCTCCCACTCTTCTTTCTGACCCATTCCCCCCTCCCCATCCGAGTCATTTCACTGGGGCTGGAGCTAGTGTCCTCGTTAGTGGCTTTATGACCCATGAGCCCAGTGCTCCTCTCGGGCAGGATTGTGTGTTAGGCTCCCCGTGTTCCCACAGCCCTCACAATGCCTCGGAGCCAGCAGTGCTGGTGAGGTTTGTACCAGGAATCGATTTTTGCTTATTGTGTCCTGAGGTATGTGACTGACACAGCCCAGGAGGTAATTCCTGGTTCCAGTCATCCTAGCTAAAATGGAAAGATCAGGGTATGTGAGGAGGCAAGAAGAACAAATTGTTCAGCAGTGAAGCAGTTATTTGAAGGGCAATTTAATGTTACCCGAATTACTATGACTCCCTTCCAGACCTTTCAATCCCAGAGCGCCTCCTGGATGGGATGTCTCCATGTCTCCTGCTTCACTGCTCCTTCATCCTTTCTGTTTTCCTTAATAGGATGATGCAAAGAAAGGTATTCTATCTTTGGCCCCCAGTCCTGAGTTTGGAAATGTGGACCTTTGATGATCTTTTTCACCCCTCCTTTGAGGACCACTATTTTTGAATAGGAAAATAGACAGGAACTTTTTCTTTGGGAACAAATATTTGTCTTAAAGCTCTAGTGCATGAGCATTCTCTCACTCTTAGGATTCTGCGTTATCACGTGTGCTTGTCTTTTGTAGATTTATTACATTAGCACTTAATTACTCTTCATGGCGGTGTTACATTTCATGAGTGAGAGTTTTAATAGAGATTTGGATGATTTATTGCAGTTGGCATTTGAGGTTTACCAACTTTGTAACAGCCATGAGTACTAGAATTGCTTAATCTGACCCTGTCCAGCACAACCACAATATGGGTGAAACCCCAAATCCAAGTATTATAGGGAAGCCTTCACCACCTAGGCCAATTTTGTCTGATGTGACCGTTGTAACATGTATGTGAATGGGACAGTGTGTTCTTAAATATGAGCCCCAAGTGGTTTCTTGTGGCCTGGATGGGTAGGTGAGGTGAGGTCCTGAGATAAAGTGGCTAAGAGGAAGCTGGTAACTGGACAGGGCTCTCACTCCATCAGCAAGGGGTTCTGGGTCCAGGCCTTGCAGCTTCTGGCTGCATGAGGGTGGGTGTGCCACTGTCGCACAGATGGCTTCTGGCTTCAGTGGGTCACTGACACACTTGACCACTGACAAGCTTCTCTTTCAGCAGCTGGGGAAGCATGACTGTAACCTGCTCTCTATCTGTCCCCCGGTTTTTTCAGTGTATCCAAGTCTTGACTCCTGAGTTGGAATCCTGAGGACCCACCACAGTCTTCATTCCTGCCCAGGTCCCTGTCCTGAGCTTTCCCTTTGTGCATCCACTTGCTGCTTCCTCCTGCATGTTTGTTTTTTTTTTTTTCCAGGCACCACTTGGTAGCTGTTACTAAAAAGAATATCATTTAAATGAGATGTTACTTAGCTATTTTGCACTGGAGGTAGCTGCACACTTGGGTGTTTTCCCAGATAACTTCATTGACTTTCGTTTTTTGTGTGTTTTTTTTTTAAATAGGAAAAAAGGTATGCCCTCCCAGCTCTGCCTTGTCCAGAGTGGCCCAGTAGATAATCCTCTAGGGCCCTCAGCCTCCAGGCAGATAATCTCTTTAGGGTTATCTGTTAATTACCAGTGAATGTGTGAAGTATTTGTTAAGAGGGTTTTGAAGTGATTTCCCAGAGCTATTGCCTGGGCTGGAGCACCAGGCTGCCTCCCCCCACCCCCCTGCAGAGGGTTTCAGATCCAGCCTGGTCCCCTCAAGGGCTGGTATTCTCTTGCTGAGTTGTTTGCCTTTCTAATGGAGTGAACTGTTTGTTTGACTCTGCGGAGGAAGGCATTGAACGGGGCACTAAAGTAAACTTGGGAGACAGACATTCAAAAAAGCCATGCGGATCTGCTTTGTGAAGGGAAGGAAAACAGTTTGGCCTTGCTAACCTCCAGGAAGAGTCCTTAAGGAACTGTTTAAATAATAAACGAGCCCAGGGAGCGGATATTGCCTGGCCAGTTGGGAGCTTTTGTGCAAGCCCAGGGGCCTGGGAATTCCTGTGCTGGGCCGCGGGGGAGGACATTGCCGCTCCAGTCTTGCAGTTAGTAATTGTGATTTATTTATGTGTAGAGGGACTTCGGCTTCATTCAGTTTTGATTAAAACAAGCCAATTAGCTCTCAGGATGGCTGGCAGATGGCAGGGCAATGTTGTTAGCAATGGCAAAGGTAGGCAGGAGAGTGGGATAATGGGGTCCAGCTCCTGTCCTCCCTGTTCGGGCACCCTGTGGACCTGCTGTGTAATAGCTGGGCTCCCTGTTGCCTGGGAGGACTGTTTAAGGTGCTGAGGTGTCATGAGCAAGGAAGCATCCCCAAGAGGAGAGGAGTCGCACACGTTTGAGTCTTCCCACAATGCCAGGCTTCTTAGAGGAGACCCCCCTGCTAAGCCATAGTCACAGGCAGGTTACACACAAAGAGAGGGAGCTCATGTGATGGAAGTGAGCAGAGCAAGCATTCCTTGCAAGGTCCTGGGTCGTTGGTGATGTCCTCGGATGGAGAGACAGGGAGTCCGGCTGAAGCCAGGCGGCATGCGTCTGGTGAAGTGCAAGTCTGGCAGGGCTCAGGGGGACCCGTGGCACAGCCAAGCTTGAGTGTTGAAGGCTGGAGCTCCAAGTTCATATAGCCCATAAGAGGTGGTGGTCCCACTCATATCAGTGTCCAGATGGAGTTCTTATCTCAGTGGGCAGACTTGTGGTTTGGGGCATTCCAGGCCCTTCCCAAGGATGTTCCCATTACACCCTATTACTTCATTTCTGGGCTTCATGCTACTTGACATAGCTGTCACTGCTGACAGAGACGCCATATTGGATTGTCAAAAGGTGTCCAGAAAGTCCGATCTGCTCTTGCTCTAGACCTGGGGCGATGGGATCAGAGGATGTGCAGCTGAGGGGTCGGGGGGGGGGGGCGGATAGAGGAAGGATGAAGGCCGGCACTGCTCCCGCCTCAGGCCCTCAGGGTACATATGGGATATGAAGGATCAGTGGGTGGTGGATGTCAGTGCCTTTTAGATCCTTTTAGCTTTGGTTGTTGGGAAAGGTGAAGCAGGGGGAATGCATGGGAGGGGAAGGATATCTGTTTGCAGGACTGGCTTTGTCATGGTAATATGTGGGACTCACTGCCAAAAGAAAATTTGGAGACTGCTTAAAAATTATTAAGAATTTCAAGATGGCAACGGTAGAGTATGAAACCTGAGTGGGGGCTTAGGTTGCTGTAGCTTCCTGGGCTCTGCAGGCAGGCTGATCTAGACCTGAGGCCAAGCTCTGTCAGTCCTTCCCTAAGTGACTTTAACTTCTTGTCTGCTTTGATCCATTTTCTCATCTGTGAAATGAGGATAATAACACCTATTTTGTTGAGTTTTCCCATAGCATAAATAAAGTATATGAAAAATGTGTAGGGCAATCCTTGGCACCTAGTGAATACTCAATAAACGATAGCTCTTTATTATTTGAATGTATCTATGGCTGTAATTTTCATCCCCCTGCCCCCCCGCCCCTCCCCCCAGTAGTTGAACTGACACAGTGTATGGTTAATTTGGAATTTAGAGGACAGAGTTGGATCTTTGCCACAGATTTTACATAGAAGCAAAGGTATAGAGAACATTCCATGGGCCTCGTGATCAGTTGAGTGCAAGGAGAAACATGGGCAGAGCAATTAGATTAGGTACAAAGCTGAAGATACTCAGGTAAAGATGTTGACTTGTCAGTGTAAGAAACATCCTGCAGAGACTTTTTATGAGTTTATTTGAGCCCATCTGACAATATATGCTAGGGGAGAGCAAGATCTCAAATGCTTCAGAGACTGGCAGTGTGGGAGAGGATCAAACTGCCCTCTGCATTCAAGGTTTTCCCGGTTGGTCTAATAATCAAATAGACATGAGACAGATTAGCTAGAGAAAATAACTAAATGTAATGCATACATATGCATGTCAAAGTCAGAGACCCCAGATGCAGGAGAGGTTTTCAGAGATAGAAAGGGGGACTGAGGTATATAGATTTTTCTGAGCTATCTGAGCTAGGGTTGAGGTAATGCACAGGGGATGGTGTTGTGGTGGGGGGGGGGGGGCTTCAAAGGGTCATCGTAGGATGATAAGAAAAACCTTGAGTTTAATACCATAAATAGAAGATAATTTCAAAAAAAGTTTATCTCTGATAATTTATTATTGGTAAAGCCCTTAATTCAAGTTCTTCCTTAGAGTGAGGTTAGAGGGATGCAGAAGTTCCTCTCCAGCCTGCAGCTAAAGTTGCCTTTAGTTCAAAGTAGTGTGTATGCCACCGAGGCACATTTTGGGGTCGACTCATTCTGGACCTCCACAGCAGTTTTGTAGCTTATTTTGTATGTTACAATCAAAGTCCTGGGTGGTAGATTAACAAGTTGGGAGAAAGTATGGTTGAGAAATCTGTAGGATTGGAGAAAAGGCAAAATGGAGACACACACTATTTTTATGTTGATATTTAATAATGAACATTTCCAGCCCATGGAGATGGCATGTGGGGGGAAGATAACAACGAGGGGTTCTGGTGGTCTTGTGTTCTGGTGCTGGCTAGCGGTTGTGCCTTTGAGCGGTAGGAAAACTACTCTGACATTTCAAAAGTATGTTGAACACTGGACGGAGCTCACTTGAGGTCAAGGTTGACCTTTGCTAAGGAAACTATAGGCCCGGGAGGTGACTATCCACAATGACTTGCCCAGTTAGGACTTTGTGACCAGACCGTCCTGTGTGGTCACTGTCGGTCACTGAGCTCGTCAGGTTTATTGCGTAGACAGACCCCTTTCTTGTTTTCGCTATTGATGTTAACTTGGACATCAGTTTCGAGAAAGACGCACTCAGAATTTGCAATAATCCCTTAAATGTTGAGTCCTTTAAATTTATGAATCGCCTTCGCCTACGTCCCTTAGCCCCTTGGTCTTATTGACCTTAAAAATGTTATGTTATGATTATAGTCGTTATTGACATTTCTTTCTATGTAATCTGTAAAATGTGGTTTAAAGTGGGAAGCATTTGGCTGCATGGATGATGGAGAGCTGTGGAAGGGTGTACCCAGTAGGTATTGTCCTAGAAGGGCAGTAACAGGCTAAATATTTGGCCTTCTCCTGACTTCAGAAAAGGGGAAACTGATTGGGAAGGATGGGTTTTCTAAGGTTTTGTGCTGGGAGCATTACAAATTTTGTGCAAATACTACATACTGGCTGTAAGATGACCGGGAGGTCACCATCAATTTGATCTATGGCACGCTATCATTTATTAAACCTAGCTTTGTTTTATTTATTTTTATTATTTTATTAATATGCTTTCATTTCAAGAGAGGAAGAGAGAGGGAGAGAGATAGAGAGATAGGAGCATCAATTATGAGATCAGCTGCCTCTTACACATATCCTTCCTGGGGATCGAGCCATAACTTGGGCCTTTCTAGTATTCGAACCGTGGCCACCTGATTCATGGGTTGGTGCTCAAACACTGAGCCATGCTGGCTGGACCCTATGCTTTGTTTTAAATACCCTGAGGTTCTCGCATTATCACTCTTTAAGTCTTTGTTAACACAAACAGCCAAGGGTTAGAAGTAGCTTTACTTTTTAGAAATGTGTCTAGACTTTATTCTCTGATGAGTGGAAGCTCACTGAGAAAGTGCAGCATGGGGTTATCTTGGTAATGGTGTGTCTTATTACCAGGATATGCACATCCATGTATTGAGGCCATAGTTTCTAGAGAAGTTGGGGGACCCAGGTGGTCCAGGTGGAGATATGGACTCCAGAAGTACACCATCTTTTCTGTCCTCAGGGGTCTGTGGGAGCAAAGGGACATCACAGAATTTAGACATCTACCAAGTGTAGTTTGTAAAGACTGGGTCCCATGCAGTTGACCTAGAAACCAGGGTCACTTTGGGGAGAGGGAGAAGATCCAGGTGATGATCACACTGAGATCAGGTAGAGTTTGGGCCTTTTCAGACAAGGTGAGTAGCTGCTGAGTGCTGGTGTAAAATCTTGCGAAGAACCAGCCATGTGGCCACATTCTGATGCATATCTGTCAAGGGTCACTGCAGAAATAGGATAGAAACAGACAGAGACAGGCCATCTCAGAGGCATAGGGGAGTGGATAGGAGGGCCTGGTCCTCCTGAAGGATGGCTGGAAGACCCAAAGCCCCTCCTCAGTGGAAGTAGCCTCAGGACCATTGGCCTCTCCTGGGGAAGTGTCCCCAGCAGTGCCCAGATGAATAGGCTAGGGTTGATGACCCCCAAAGCCATCATTCCTTCCTTTCCTGAAGGAGAATGCTGGCAATTTGATTTTCTTTGGATATTTCTGAGCAGTTTAGCTTGACTGAGTTGTAGGAAACACGAATGGGTAGAGAGAATGAGTTGGCCTCTGTCCTCTGTGAGCAGAGAGGGTTGTTGTGCCAACAGCTTGAGGGTCCAGGGCGAGGATGTCTATAGTTTAGACATCCAAAGGCATTACTATGAGAACAGATGTTCTAAGGCACAGCAGATTAGAGATAATCTGAAAGTTATTCAGCATTCCAAAAGGAATTAGGCTCAGAATCAAGCTAGGAAGTCAGATGAGATGGTGGCAAAGGGAAGGGTGGCCAGTAAAAGAGGAATCAGTGTGAACCTTTGAGGCGTGGAACTTGGGGTAGTTCTGGACCAACCTGTGGGCTGCTGTGGGCTTTTTATCTGCATAACAGGAACATGTGGGATAGCAGCAGGATGGAGGACAGGTGTGAGCAGCCTGGGGACTGTGCATGGGCAGTGGGGAGGGAGGTGGTCAAGTAAGTGGGAAGACACTTATTGTCAGGGGGCTGGCAGGTGGCACAGCCAGATGGGCCCCACATTCCAGTATGGGGGGAAAAGAGAGTTTAGATGTGATATTATGACAAACTTTTTAGTTATTTTGAGTTCTATCCTTTCTGGGTCCGTGCTAGCAGTGTAATAATTTGCTGAACTGAACTTTTTTGATGGACCAGAGGAAGTCTCAGGCAATGAGTGTTTGCCCACTTTGGTCATCTCACACTTAATGGTGGAGAGTCCATAGGTGCAAAGGCTACACCTGGCCATTAAAGCACCATTCTTAAGCAGAATTCTATTTCCCTCAAATGATAGCATTTGGTACACGTTCACATAGCTAATGTCTTGGGGAGTGTGTATAATATGTGTGTCTAGAGGCTCATGCAGGATTGCCAAAAAAAGGGGAAGTCTAAAAGAAATGGGGAATGTTTAGTACTTGCATTCTTCATGAGCCAAGAAACGTAAAGGAAATTGCTGCCCCCCTTAGCAATGGTAGTTTCTCTCCTTTCTCTCTGATTTCCGTGCTCATCCTTGTCAGGGAACCACTTTGTGCGCTTTATTATTTTACAATCATAGTGAAAGGAGCACTTAAAATAAACTTTGCTTGAAAGCTTTGTATCTTCCTGCTTCATGATGCTTCGTAGACAGTGAGAATTCAGAGTTTAAGGGACAGGAAAATGGAGCCTTTCAGCGCTCCCAGTGTGTAATAAATGTGTTGGAATTTCAATGGATTCTAAAGGCGTCACAATAATAGCATTAAGAACAGGCCAGGGCCTTTGATGTTATTGACAAAAAAAGGGGAGTGGAGGCGAAGGGGCCCCTGTCACTTCTGTCATGAGCTTTTAAACTCTTGACCTTTCACCTTTGATGTCAAAGAGCCTTTTCCATATGGGTGTTAGCAGCCTGCTTAAGCATCCTGAATTGACTGCAGCATCAGCATTGCCTTGGTGGGAAAGGACAGTCATTGTCCTGGAAAAGATCCAAGGTGGGGAGCTTAGTGCTGAGTGTCCACCTCTGACTGCCCCGCATGCCTACCTGAGATGACCTGTGGCCCAGCAAGAAGCAGGCAGCCTTGCAAGACGAGAAAATAAACTTCGGAGATACGATTTACCTCAGGTATCTGCCAGGAGTTGGCCCTTGTGTGCGCTGGGAACCTGCACAAGTTTCTGAGAAGAAGGTGGACCTCCCTTTTGTGTGCCTGGTTTTTTGCCTGTTGTTGGAGGCCCCTTAGGTATATGCAAGTCCTGCATTTCCCTAGGAGCGAGGCTGGCCTTTGCATGGCCCTGTTATTCTTCCCCCTTTACCTTTCTTATGGTAAACATTGAGTTCCTATAGGGTGTTCAGGATAAGTGAGCCTCTTCTGCCTTCATATCCCAGGTAGTGTTGGAGGGAAAGGAGACAGTTCTGGTCTGACCCCGTGCCAGTCAGGGGTTTGTCACCACATTGCCTGGAATGTTAGTGGAACATGGTGAGAACTCGTTTTTTGTGTGTCATCTGCTTTTACATCTCAGTGCATATGCTACCTGTCTTACGATGGGATTATACCTTTCTAAACCCATTGTAAGTTGAAAATATAAGTTGAAATGCATTTAATACACTTAACCTACCCAACCACCATTGCTTAGCCTAGCCATTTTCTACTGTATCACTTTTGCACCATCATAAAATTGAAAATCTTAAGTTGAACTATCGTAAGTCAAGTTGAGCACCATCTGTATTGTGTAAACAGGTATTTGTGTGAGGGAATGTGCCCTCAGAAAACTTAGTCCAGTGAAAGGGAAGATGATGAGGACACAGTGCGGTTGCAAATAGAGTTCCACAAGTTGTCAATGGCCGGCTTCCATAATCCAAATGATGGAGAGGGGAGGCAGGAGCAAGTATTCCCCCAGGGCCTTAGGGAACCTTGGCTTATAGGGTGCCATTTTCTGAGGCTTGAAGACAGAGTTGCACTTGGGTAAGAGGGACTTTGTTTTTACTGAGGGGACAACCTAATCCATAACAATGAATGGCTGCCTAAGGGAACACTGACTCTCTGACAGAGGTACCCCAGATGCAGCGAGGTTGTTGGGGCCTTGAATACCATGATAACTGGTTGGGCTGGACAGGGAAGACTGTCCTGGGCCACTGCACATTCTGAGAGCAGGGAGGGACATGGTTGAGTCTAGGTTTTAGGGATGTAAGTCTAGAGAATATAGTTTAGATAAGAAATGATAAAATGCCGATACTCTGACGGCGTCTTGGTAAGAAGTAGAATGTCCTAGAGTGCTTGGTTTGAAGAGAAAAAGACACCAGCTTGCCACTCTCCCCGCATTTCATTGGACAGGGCCCTTCATCAGTTCCCTGGTCCAGCACAATGGGCATACTCTTAGTACGCTTGCTCCCTAGCGTTGTAGGAAGAAATAAATGATCCCACAGAGGTTTAAAGTATTCAGCATTAAAGTATTCAGTGAATGGTACAGTAGGCCCCCTTTAACTGAGGTTTTGCTTTCCACAGGTTTAGTTACCGTTATAAAATATTAAATGGAAAATCCCCCAAATAAATCATAGGTAAGTTTTAAATTGCACACTGCCCTGAGTAGCGCGATGAAATCTCGCGCCATTGGGCTCCATCTTGCTGGCAATGTCAGCCTCTCTTTGCCTTGTGTTATCCATGGTTTCTATATGCACCAAGCTGTAAGAAAGCTTAAGAGAGAGACCACATTCGCATAACATTTTTCCAGTGTTATAGGTGTCCTATTTTATTTAAGTTATCCTTGTTCATCTCTTACTGTACCTCATTTGTAAACTAAATGTTATTTGTATGTACCTATAGGAAAAAACACAATATACTGTGTATAGGGTTCTGTATGATCTGTGGTTTCAGGCATTCACTGGGGTCTTAGGATATATCCACTGAGGATAAAGGGGAAACTGTAGTTATAACTCATGATTTTTTAAAAAAAATATTAATTACTACTAATGGGGAAAACCTTAGAAGACATTTATTGATTGATTGACGGGAATTAGAAGTAGGGTAGAAGGTGGAAATGGAAGGGGAGAGACTTAATAACCTACTTTCCAACAGCTTCTCACCAGATTTTGAGTGGAATGAATATGTGCCTTATTCATTTCTGATTGGCTACAAAAATACGCCAACAAGCACAACTTAGTGATCACTGCTGGTTTTCCAGTGCTTTGAAATAGTTTCCAAGGTGGACTTGAATGAGTGGCTCTCTAATTCTCTGCTGAGGAAATCTGAAGACAAAAGTGAACTCCCCTGTTTCTCTGAGCCTCAGCCCCGTCCATCTCCATCACGTGGCCTGCATGTGCGTTACTGCTGCAGATGCAGAACTGAGATGGAAATGGGACTCTGTTACTTATTCTTGGAATATGCCCCTTGACAGGGATTGCATTAGGAGTGCCACCTGGTTTATGCAACTTTGCGTAGATCATTTAGCTTTTCTGAGCAGATGATGGAATTTTCCCTTCTTAGTTCTCAGGATTGTTGTAATATAGGAAATAAAGAGAAATAAGACTTAGGAGAATAAAAATAAGCCTTTGAAAATGGGAGAGACAGCAAGGTGGCGGCATAAGGTAAACACCGTAAGTGCAGCCGTGAACAACTATTTCAGAAAAACCATGAAAAGAACACACGGACACCACTCGCACCCACAGGAAGGCTGGCTGAGTGAAAATCCTACAACTAGAAAAGAGTCTGAGACTCAGAGGAGCGGCAGAAGCAAAGTACAGAGGTACGGAGGCGCGCACACGGGGCTCAGGGAGAGGACGCGGTTCTTTTCCAAAACGGAGAGAGCCACAAGTTCCCAGCAGCTCTGAACTCCAGTTCCAGGTGAGTTTCTGAGGACCCAGACACCCGGAGAAGGGGGACTGACTGGCACTGGGAGGAAATCCAAAGCGGGTTTCTCTCAGCGTTGCTTGCAGCAATTACCATGGGACACAGAGACCTGATGTCTCTCAGCGCAGGGCTGAGAAGCGCCATAGCTATTTGCTACACCCTGTAGTCTCCCCGAGGCCCCGCCCCTCCCAAGCTGCATCAGATAAAAGACAGAGTAGCCTAAGGCAAAGGCTTAATCAACACCTCCTTAAAGATACAGGAGCCAGCCTCACCCAGTGGCCAGAGTGGGACTAACCTAAACAAAACAGATCCACAAGGAACACACTCGGGGCAGATGCAGTGAGCATAAAAGCCCCACTGAAACAACTCTTGCCCCATAAGGGTGTCTCCAGCACAGAAGTTCTCCCACTG
>PVJC01010000.1:0-44643 GCA_004026665.1 Murina feae
AGCCCTGGTCACAGCTCAAAAAAGAGAACAACATGCAGGGGAGGGCAAGAGTCTGAGAGATCAACATAGAGGGGGTGCCTGCTCCAAGCCTTGATGGTGTGCCTGGGGACAGGCCCCCAGCAGGTAGACACACACAGGAGGACTGCTCCGAGCCTCAGATGCGGCTGGGGGCAGGTCTTCAGTGGTGACACACACACACTCATACACACACAAGGCGCCTGGCAGACTGGGGCCATCATAGGACATCCACTGAGGGGTCCCAGACTGTGAGAGGGCACAGGCCGGGCTGAGGGACTCCCTCCACCCCAAGTGCACAAATTTTTGTGCACCGGGCCCCTAATATTACATATTTACTGTATTTGTAGTTCTAGAAGTACAGATGGCATGATAAAACAGCTAACCTACTTCCTGCATGTCAGGTTTCCATGCTCAACACCAATGGCTGCATGTCCCATTTAATAAGTCTGAGAAACACTAGTAAAATCCTTTTAAGGCTTCTATGGCATATAAGAAAAAGGCATTTGTTGTTGTGTGCCCTTCCTATTTTCTCATAAATTCAACTCTCTAAAGTTTCAATAACCAATAAACATACACATACCCATACCCAATATTTGAAATCTGTAAAATATTTACATTCCCCCATCCCTTTCTACATGAGTATCTAAGCTTATTACATAAATGGAAGTGAGTTTCTTTGTGACAATTCATCAATATCTAATGGTCATATACCTTATTTTTTATATCAATTTTCCTCCATGCCCAACCATCCTCAGAAAAAAATGAAGACATTTTACCCAAAGGATGAACAATTTTGCTGCTTAGGAGTAGAGGCTATTTATGGCTCCTATGTGCTCAATTATAGGTGGTGGAAGACATAACCATTATGACAGGTAGTGAAGCCAAAGAGTTGGAAGAGACATATAAAATATACGCGGCTGGGTTTTCTAATCCCTGAGGTGATAAGGAATGAGGGAACACATCACATTGCCACCAACCTCATTCACTTACACATACCTCTGAGGCTGGCTCTAAGACAGATCCTTCCTCCCCATGCTAAAGAAACAAACAGAACAGAACAAAAAATGCAGCCTGCTTTCTATCAAATTTATTTTTCTGGCAGAGAAAAAAATAAAGGTAGGAAAAAGAGTTGTACATAGGAATAAAGCATAGTTATTCCTCTATTCCCAGCTCAGCACAGTCTACTCTCAGCATCAGTGTGAAGAATGATTAAATATAATATGCTCCCTTATTAGCAGAGTTTTGGAGTGAAAGAAGGCACTGGGAATAAGGCCAGGCCAATCTAGCCCTCATATTCTGATCCTTGTGAGTTAGAATGAGTCCCTAGACAAACACTCCAAACCCGGGCCCTCTCCAGCATAGTTTACCTTAGATCCTCTAGGCTCTGTGCCATTACGTCCTTCATCCTTGCTCATGGTACCCACGCACAGAAACTCTAGAATCAGTCATTCCTCATATTCCAAAAACCCAACCTCTAAAAGCTCTGTAATACCTTTTAATTTCCCTTCCCCTTATCCTACTCCTGAATTCTTGACACCCTCATTATGTGCCTGTGGAATTATTTTACATTCAAAGATAAATGATTTCTCTAACCATTTCCTTCAAATTATTTTTATTTTTTAAATATTCATATTGATTTCAGAGAGGAAGGGAAAGGGAGAGAGAGATACATCAGTGATGATAGAGAATTATTGATTGGCTGCCTCCTGCTCACCCTCCACTGGGGATTGAATCCGGAACCCAGGCCTGTGCCCTCACCTAGAATCAAACCATGACCTCCGGGTTCATAGGTCCACACTCAACCACTGAGCCTTGCTGGCCAGGCCAAATTATTTTTCTAATGGAAACATGAATCTCCACTGAAGAGACAGTTTCCACTGCTGGCCTCTCAAGTGATATCTTTGCTCCAGCAGCTCTCATAGGAGTGAGCCTGGCTATTTCCCTTATATTGTATTCATGTTTTAAGGATGTTCTTCCCCTCCCTAAAGAGTCTTGGCTTTGATTCTCATACATATTAGATTTTTTTCCCCCACTAGCCCGTATTGTTGCTGACATTACAATCTCCTGGTTCATTCCCCTTATTTCTGTTCATAGTGCAATGCTGTTAGCATTACTTCCTATACAAGTCCTGCCTTAGTTGTGATTCCAATAAACACCTAGATAATTCTTTAAATACCTGGCGCATCAATTTCTTAAATAGCATCTTACTAAAATTCTTGTTGTCATCTTAGCTATAACCATTTTATGTTATTTTTTCAGGGCTCCTCAAACTTTTTAAACAGGGGGCCAGTTCACTGTCCCCCAGACCGTTGGAGGGCCAGACTATAGTTTAAAAAAAACACAACTATGAACAAATTCCTATGCACACTGCACATATCTTATTTTGAAGTAAAAAAACAAGGCGGCAAAAACACCCAGCAGGCCGGATAAATGTTCTCAGTGGGCCGCATGTGGCCTGTGGGCCATAGTTTGAGGACGCCTGGATCTTCTGGTTACCGATTAATGCAACATCTCCATGATCTCCGTTTTGTGGATCCTGTTTTTTGAACACCACCTCTTTTCTCAAGTTAACTCTATCACCTTGATCCAAACAAAACTTCAAATACATTAACACCGCTTTTCAGTTGATCTTATCAACTTTTCATTGCCCCTCATTTGCCTGATGTCTTATATTCACTATTTCTCAGCTGTAATTCCATGGCCATTTATTAACTCAAAAGATATATAATAAGTAACTACTATTGCTATTTTCAGTGCTTTAAATACACTAGTAAACAAAGATGAAAAGACCTCTGCTTTCATAAATCTCAAATTATAATCATTCCTTTGCATGCATCATAATACATCAGTCACCTTGAGCTACATTATCCCGTGAAAACAAATCACCCCTAAAATAGTAATTTCCCAAAACAAGGATTTAAATCAGCTATCTATTATCTATCTATCTATCTATCTATCTATCTATCTATCTATCATCTATCATAGTCTATCTGTCCCTACACACACACACACACACACACACACACACACACACACACACACACACACCAGTTGGCTTAGTTTCTCCTCCAGTAAGCTAGGACCAGACTATATCTTAAACTTGCTAGCCATTACATAGAGAAAAACATAGCATTTTGATTTGATAGCCCAATACCCTGCTTCTAAATTAAATATGTCGCTTTCACTAAAATATTATTGAGTCAAATAAATAATGTCAGCAAAACTGAAAGTGCTAGACATCAAAATATGAGGACCAGAGGAAGAATCCTAGTAGACTTTTGTCCTTTCTTAATAATCAAACTTACTTGGCAACACTGTAACCTTAACCAATTCCAATGGTCTCTGCTTAATCTCATCTGCATCTATACATTAGTTCAGGGACTGGTCAAACTTTAAATGTGAGAATCATGAAAATCAAGTGGATTATTAACCATGCTAAATAAAACATAATAAATAAAATCATAGTCCTCTGTTATAGGTTGACTTTGCCTCCAACAATTCATAATGTCAGAATGATAATCTCTAGCACCTCAGAATGTGACCTCATTGGAAGACAGGGTCGTCATTTAGGTAGTGAATTATATTGGACTAGAGGCCCGTTGCAGGAAGATTCCTGCAAGAATAGGGTTTCCTCAGGCCTATTCCTGCATGAATAGGGCTTCCTGTGGCCAGAGCGAAGCAGAGAAGGGAGTGGAGCCTACTGAGGCAAGCTTCGCTCCCATCTCTGCTGCCTCGCTCCCTCTCGTGTCCTCAGCTCCATTCCTGGGTCTGCTGCCTCGGCTCCATTTCCACCGCCTCGCTCCCTTCTGCAGAGCTTGGCTTCCTTCTACAGTCTTCAGTCCTCACTCCGTATGCAAATTAACCGCCATCTTTGTTAGGTTAATTTGCATACTCATCCTAATCAGCTGGTGGGCGTAGCGGAGTGATGCCAATTTGCATGTTTCTCTTTTATTAGTGTAGATGGTTTGACTAACTCATTACATTTACAAATCTGTAGCAATGGATTGAATTATAGACCAATGATCATATCTTCAAGCAGAACATACTTTATTTAAATCTTTTATCAGTTTGTACTAGCTAAATATGTGTGAGAAGTTATATTATTTCAAAGGCTTGTCAATGTGTGGGATGACAGTACATATGAAGAGAACAGTTCTTTACTTGTTCTTAGCACTCAATGTTCTTTTGTGCATAACTGGGAACTGAAATAATCCAATCCACATTGCTTCTACCTTAACAAGGTTAGAAAACTATATATATATACACACACACACACACACAAATACACAAACTCATCAGTGTTTTAACATGATTCCCACTAATGTAGTAAGATTGACACACTAAAATAAAAGCATAGGTATTAATGAGTTGGTTTGAATAATTTTAGAGCACAGACTGAAATTTTTGTTTAGTTCATATAAATATAGTGAGTCAAATGGGAAAGTTTGTCATATATAAAAAAGATCTAGTTAATTTACATAATCTAATAAAAGAGTAATATGAAAATTAACCTTTACTCTCTTATACACACAAGCCATGGCCACAAGCCATGCCTACCAACCAATCAGGAGCAAATATGCAAATTAACTCAACTAAGATGACGGCAGCCAAGGAGCTAGAGTTGCCCCAGGCAATGAAGAAAGCCAGGGCCCTGTAGGCCCTGAGCTCTACTCAAGACTACAAAGTTTCAATTATAGAAGATAAACAAACCCCAGATTCCTGTTTCCAGCCAGGCACCCCAATAGGGACCCAAACCCTGAAGGGGCTGTGAGCAGCCTGAAAATGTATCTCAGCCCCTCACCCAGGCTGGCCACACCCCCATGGAGTGAGGGTCCCCACTGGGGGGCTTGGCAAGCCTACAAACAGCCATCAGCCCCTCAACCAGGCTTGCCAGTCACGCCAGCAGGTGGACATCCCCCAAGGGGTCCCAGACTGCGAGAGGGCACAGGCCGGGCTGAGGGATCCTCCAAGTGCACAAATTTTTGTGCACCTGGTCTCTATATATATATATACACACACATATATTGATAA
Organism: Murina feae; assembly: GCA_004026665.1. NCBI lineage: Eukaryota > Metazoa > Chordata > Mammalia > Chiroptera > Vespertilionidae > Murina > Murina feae. Next base: position 5,050 of record PVJC01010000.1, read on the forward strand.
CTATGGTAAGTAGTTCATGACATGATGAATTTTAACATTCTCCAACTATATTTTCTGCTTATAAATTCTTATTGGGAAATAGTCTTCTAAAAAATCAAACTAATAAAATCATTTCATTATTAAAATTATTTTGAAAATCAATCTATCCTTTGTGGGTAAATTACATAAAGATGTAACAGCCAACTCTAGGTTGATGTCAATTCCAATCTCAGCACCATGATTACCATTATTATTAGCCCTCAAGTTTAGGCCTTTATAGTTATTTTTGGTTCTTAATTTATTCTTGTTGGACATATCCTTACAGATTAATAAACAATTAATTTAGTAGAAAGTAGATGGAAACAAAGTTCATATATGGCCTAATAGCATAAGTAATATACATCTAAATCTCTATTAGCACATATAATTTTAAGAGATTAAATCTCCCAAACTTGTTCTTCACATTATATCCTATAATTTTTGTTTTGGTTGTAAGTAATTATTTACTTTTGTCTATGTTCTTTTTTTGTTTTAATGATCATATGTTTTGTTTGCACATGTGCATGTATTTACAATTAGTAACTATTATAGAAAAGATTATACTGAGTAATAATTTTGGAATATAATTTTGAGGTTTGGTTGTTTTAACAACACACCAAATAGTTGAAATATATTAGTCTGTCCCCTGAGATAATTGATGAATATGAGTTATGCTTTGATTTTATGCCCATCTACTCTAATAAAAGCATAATATTTAAATTTACCATTTCTAAAAGACACCTAAGCCACGTCCACCAGCCAATCAGAATGGTTGTATGCAAATTAACTCAGCCAAGATGGAGGCAGGCAGTGCAACTGCTGAGTCAGGTGCAGTGCAGGCGGCAGGGTGAGCGGGGCTTGCGGGGCGGGTGAGAAGCTGAGGTGTGTGAGGTGGGCGGGCTGATGGGCGGGTTACAGATGGTGTGTGGGGGGTGGGTGGGGGGGCCACAGGTTGGGCTGAGGGAACCCCTGCTGAGTGCACAATATATTGTGCACTGGGCTCCTAGTAAATTATGTTTAGGATAGAGCTATACAAATTTTTATGTTTGTTTCACTTGGGATGATTTTTACAAGTAAACACAAAACTTGAATCAAAGTGCATAATCAGTGTGGACATTTATTGACCTTTTTAGTATTTTAGGGAGAAATTCGGTCATTCTGAAGTGTCCTTCACATTAAATACCTATTATTTGTATTCCTTCTGCCTTACATTCAGCCTGTGACTGGATCTTTGTGATTGCAAAATGAGTATATGACTATATATACATTTGAATACATCATCAGAGTTTAAAAGAAAAAAATATCTCCATCTGGAAGCTGAAGAAAGCACAGTTCATCACTTGCTTCCTTGGCTCATCTACTCAACCTGGCATTTAGTCCTGTGCTGGAGCAGTGAGGATTATGCTAATGAGCTGTTGTGAGCAGGCCCTTCCCTGAAGGTCTGGATGGGACCTCTCATAAGACCATCAAAGGTAGGGAGGCCTTCTACCAGCACAAGGAAACGATGGTAGCAGAAGATTTACAGGCACCACACAAAGTCATTCTTGGAAAGTGAAATAATAAGTGTAAACATACTGAATATAGACTGGAATGGTAGTTCATAGTATATGTAAAACTATTCATGGACTAGCAGCCAGAAAATGTGAAATCATAGTGGCTGCTTTAGAAAAACTGTGCTTCTGGAGAAGAATCAGAGATGAGATAGCATCCCTTGGAGCTGATACAATGAAGGGAATGAAGTATAACCCAGGAAACACAGCACCGTATTTCCCCTCTGTCTACACAATCTATACTAATAAAAGGTTAGTATGCTAATTAGACCAGATCGACTGGCCATCTTCCGGACGTCTGACTTCCTTCCAGACAAAGCCATGGTGGTGAGGCCAAGGCAGAGACAGTTAGGGGTGACCAGGCCAGCAAGGGTGAGGGGGCAAGATCAGGCAGGCAGGTGAGGGCATGTGGGGGTGAGATTCAGCCGGCAGGGGAGGGCAGTTGGGGGTGAACTGGCCTGCAGGGGAAGGTAATTGGGGGTGACCAGGATGGCAGGGGAGGGCCGTTGGGAGCATTATGCTGGCAGGCAGGTGAGTGGTTAGGCGTCAGTGGTCCTGGATTGTGAGAGGGATGTCTGACTGCCTGGCCTGTGGGATTGGGCCTAAACCAGTAGTTCAACATCCCCCAAGGAGTCCTGGATTGGAGAGGGTACAGGCTGGGCTGAGGGACAAACTCCCCTCCCCCATGCACAAATTTTGTGCACCAAGCCTCTAGGCACATAATAAAATAGAGAGAAGAGGGAAGAACTGACAGACAAGGAAACTCACAAACTAGGAATCCTGCCCTGTAAATAAGAGTAGAAAGGGATAGAAAACATCATTTAAAAATTGCTATGGACAGTCAGATATTGCAAAATTCAGGTTGTCTACTTGGAGAAAGTCTCTACCATAAATGAAGCTGAAGAAAACTCACACAACATTGCAAACTGAACTAAATCTCCAAAATAAATGCATTTTAAAAATAAAATAGCAGTTTGAATAAAAAATAAAAAATCTAATAATACATAAAAGTATTAAAAATAAAAAAGAATATTGATTGAAATCTAAAAATAAATATATGTAAAAGAGTGTGGAAATAAACTTTATTTCACTACTAATTTTTTTTAAATTTTGTTTTATTGCTTAAAGGATTACAAAGAGTGCTAAATAAATCTCCATTTTTTCCTCTTGACCTTCCCCCTTCTTCCCCTACCTACTAATGTCTTGTGTCCATTGATTATGCTTATATGCATGCACACAAGTCTTTCAGTTGATCTCTTAACTCCCCCCCAACCCTCCCCAGCCTTCCAGCTGTAGTGTGACAGTCTGTTCAATGCTGTTCTGCCTCTGTATCTGTTTATGTTCATCAATTTATAATGGTCTTTATTATCTATAAATAAGTGAGATCAAGTGGTATTTTTCTTTCATTGACTGACTTATTTCACTTAGCATAATGTTCTCCAGTTCCATCCATGCTGCTGCAAATGGTAAGAATTGTTTATCACTGATAAGGGTTTAATCTCCAACATTTATGGGGAACTCATACAACTTAACTAAAGGAAGATAAACAATCCAATCAAAAAATGGGCAAAAGACCTAAATAGACACTTCTCAAAATAGAGGACATTCAGAAAGCCAAGAGACATATGAAAACATGCTCAAAGTCACTAATCACCCGAGAGTTGCAAATCAAAATGACAATGAGGTATCATCTGACACCTGTCAGAATGGCTATCATCAACAAATCAACAAACGACAAGTGCTGGAGAGGATGCTGAGAAAAAGGAACCCTTGTGCACTGCTGGTGGGAATGCAGACTGGTGCAGCCACTATGGAGAATAGTATGGAATTTCCTCAAAAAATTAAAAATGGATCTCCCATTTGATCCTGTGATCCCACTTCTGGGAATATATTTCAAGAAACCAGAAACACCAATCAGAAAGGATATATGCATCCCTATGTTCATAGCAGCACAATTTACCATAGCTAAGATTTGGAAACAGCCTAAGTGCCCATCAGCAGATGAATGGGTTAGAAAACTGTGGTACATCTACACAATGGAATACTATGCTGCTATAAAAGTGAAGGAATTCTATACCACTAAAATTTTAATGGTTCTTGTTGTAGCAGCATAAATTAACCTATTCTGCCTTATACAAGTATTCATGTTAAAAAAATAAAACAAGCTAGAATTTTTGTGAAATAAAATATGTAAATAACAAATTTTAAAATGAATACCAAAATCTAAAATTGATGAACTCTGGCCTATTATATCAAAAGACTTTGGATCCAAGCCAATGAATTATTATTTTTAAATGGTTCTCCATGTTCCTTGCTATGGCTGCATACCTCCTTTGGTGAAATGAAGTCTGTACATAATTATGAAAATGATACAGTGAAAATCTGCTTCAAAACAAAATTGATCATTACAGAAATTGTTATTTTTCCTCTTCAAAAGATAATTTATTATTTCAATGTGATTCCATATCATCATGCATGATTTGCAGCTGTTGATATTTTGCAAAATTCTTCATTTTTAAGATGATTGCTTTGTGTAGTTTGCACTTCCTCTATTCAGATTTGCCTCATCCTCTGAGAAACTACTTGTTTCAGAACTGGAGCTATCATTAAAGTTCTTATGGCTGATTGCAGATGATGTGAACTGCATAATCACAAAGCTTAGTCACATAGCTTGGAACAAGTATGGCATCTAGTCTTTCTTAGAAAGTCATTAGGTAAAATTTAACATCTTTAGAACTAAAATAATCTTTTCTCCTTAAAAAAAATTATTTCCACCTGCCCTCAATTTCACTTTGATATCACACTTTAGCTTTTTTTATTTCCATAATGATTTTTCTCTCTATGCTTTTCTATTTTTATTTATTTCAACTCAGCATCATCAACTTTTGCATCTTTTAAAAATTTTTTTTTATCATTTTTTCTAGAACGATACCTTTAATGACTTAGGACGTGACAATCGATCCTTAATATTTATTTTTAACTTTCATAAGAATTCTCTCACTCTTAATATTGTTATTTATATGTAATCTTCATTGTGGTGACTCTGATTGATATTATTTTTTATTGATTAGCCCACCACACATAAGGTCTGGTTTCACCTTTAGGAAAGATTTCCCTTTGTTTCATTTGTAAACATGAAACATAAAAGGCCTGCCAGGAGACTTATGTGTTGACAAGCAATCCAAAAATGTAGGTATGATGTTCTATAAAGCCATTAATGTGCAGACATGGAAAGATTGAGGACCTGGACACGCTGCTTTAAAGTGCGGTAAAGAAGAAAGTATTCTAAGAGTAATTCATGTCCTATACTAACCAGCATGCAATTTCATGTCATTAGTAATATTTTGTAAATGCATTGTCTTCTTAATAATATGTTAAATGACAAATTCTGCATGTTTAACTGCTAATCTTCTGAAAATATCTGTGATATTTAAAAGCTATAAATTTTGCAAGGTTTTATGTTATGGTTTTAATTGTGTCTCACAAATGACATGACAAATTCTTAACCCCTAATACCACACAGTGCAATCTATGTGGAAGTAAGTTCATTACAAATTTAATTAGTTATGTTAAGATGATGTCATTCTGTCCTGCTGGTGTGGCTCAGTGGCTGAGAATCAACCTATGAACCAGAATGTCACAATTTGATTCCCGATCAGGTACATGCCCCATTGCAGGCTTGATCCTGGTGCGGGGCATGCAGGAGGCAGCTGATCAATGATTTTCCCTCATTATTGATGTTTCTATCTCCCTTTCTCTTTCTCTTCTTTTATGAAATCGATAAAAAATGTGTTTTAAAAGATGATGTCATTTTGAATCAGGTTGTGTCCTTACTCAAATATGACTGGTATCCTTACAATTAGGGAAGAGACACACAGGGAAAATGTCACATGATGACAGAGGCTGAGATGGGAGTCATACAGCTACAAGCCAAGGAATGCCTACGATTGCCCCCTGTCAGAAACCAAGAGCAAATCACAGGTTCTTCCATAGAAACTTCAGAGGGAAGGTTCTTATCAATAACTTGATTTTTTACTTCTACCCTCTAGAATTCTGAGATCATAGATTCTGGTTGCTTTAAGCCACACAGTTTATGGTACCTTGTTACAGTATCCCTAGGAAAATGATAACACTAGTCAAAATAACATCCATCTAGTTTGGGTCACATCTTCCTCAGATATCAATAAATCCATCCTGTATAATAAAAGCATAGTATGCAAATTGTCCCCTCGACCAGGAGGTTGTCCGGGAGTTCAACCAGGGAGCAGGGCTAGCAGGGGGAAAGAAGGGAGTACTCGGCTGGTATCTGAAAGCTGCTAGGGACCCTACCAGTATACGAATTTCATACACTGGGCCTTTAATATAATACAGAACTTTACATTCATAAGTATCAATGTTGAAAAATTAAACTAAATTTTAAAAAGCCAAGCATAGCAGTATAGTTGACCAGACAATGCACACTGTTTTGTTTTTTTAATTTATTTATTTTTTTATTTCAGAGAGAAAGGGAAAGGAAGAGAGAGATAGAGAGAGATGAGAGGCAATCATTGATTGGCTGCCTTCTGCTTGTTGGACCGAGCCGCAGTCCAGGCATGTGCTCTTGAATGGAATTGAACCTGGGGCCCTTCAGTCTGCAGGTCTACATTCTAACCACTGAGCCAAACCAGCGAGGGCTGCACATTATGTTTTGATGAACATCTATTCTAATTGGTCAATGCTAATTTTACACTTGTCCTTGAATATATTGCTAGCCCTCCCACTATACATCATTAAAAGTGTCACATTTGAAAGTAAAAAACAAAGCTCGATACTTAATTGATCATAAAACTTTCAAGAAAAGATGAACTTTACAAAAACAGAAATGAAATCCAGAAATGATATCTTAAAAAAATAAAACAACAACAACAACAAAAAAAATCAATGTTCTGTGGAGAGTGAAGTAATAAACTAATCTGGAGCATAATATCAACTGCAAAGTGGCTATGACACTGGAAATGCCACTTGTATTTTCCTTTCAAAATGCATACGTTTAAATATCTGTGAAAGGTTATCAGTGTGCACCAATAGAAAAACTCAAATCTTCTACAAAACAGTTTGTAATATTCATGATTATCAGCTATGAAACGAAACATTTCAATCCATGTCTTGATTAGAGGTGCACATGAACCACAAAAGAAGAATAAATTAGTTAAAATACTTCCTTAATGTGAGAGGAATAAAACCTTTTGCACCATCTGTGTTAGTTTACAGAAAGTCATACTGTAGGTCTTTTTAAATTTATCTAAAGTTTCATGACATTACTATTGGTTTGGATTTCCTAGACATGTTTGGAATTATGAGTTTACTCATAGCAACACGAAGGAAGTTTGGATTCTTCTTTTTAAATGTCCGGAAAATTCTGTTTTGATTTCTCACCCTGTTACTTCCCTCCTGATGAAGGCAGTTAGCCCTGTGCTAGAGTGAAGATCCTGCTGTGATGTTAATCAGACGAGAGAAGACCCTGCTGGGGATTGTGGTAAATACACCAGGAGAGTTCATCTCTTTCTGAACTCTCTCTAGGTCTTCATTCTTCCGCACAGCAACAGCGATACTAATTAAAATTAGAGGCTAATTATAAAAGGTTATCCTTCCTTTACAAGTTAGTATAATCTTTTCCACCAATGAAAAGGATGTGTTTATATTCTTGTGGCTCTTTTGTGTAGCTCGTTTAAATTCAAAAAGAAAGTTTCAATATGGCTATTTCTGCAAATGATAAATGTTCCTCTATGCAGGGTCATATTTTTTATCCTTATTTAGACATGATTCGGTCCCTAAACCCTCCTCCTGTATTAATAAGTAAACCTTCTATTAAATTTTATGGCTTATAAAATTGGTATCCTGCTTCAAAAACCAATCTTTATTTGCAGAAGGTTACTAAAAATCAACTAGATGATGTTTTTTTCTTTTCTTCAAAAATGAATCTGATGTCAATGTATGGATGTATCTTTCATGGTATTTCATATAACCTTTTTTCATTAAATTTAATTCATAAAGTACGAGGTATTGAAAATGAATAAAACTAATATTTACTAATAAAACTTTCTCAGAAAATAATAAAATCAACCTTAAAAAAACACAAAGGTATTAACATATGGTGGTCATTGATAATGAAGAAAAGAGTAAAATTGTGCTAAAAGGATAAGAATGGGAATGTTATTATAAGAAAATCTTGTGCATTTTATGTGCTTAATTTAAATGTGAAGTAGAAATTTAAAAATTAGAACATTTGCTGTACTCTAATTATTTTTTTACTTTGCATAAAAAGTATAAAACTGTCCAAAAACCATTCTCTAAGAAAGTAAACAGTTCTGACTCATAAGCACCAGATAAAGTTCTAGCAATCATTCCATGAAATCTGGGACAAAGAAGCTAATTGAGTGTATTATTATAAAACTCTAGAGGCAGAAACAACAAGTTCAGCAGAACTGTCAAAGGGTTAGAATATCTCTACTGTTTATAGGATTAATCACTCTGGAAGTACAAGATCTGAAGCAAATAATGAAAGAAGAAATCACATTTTAAGTGCTAATGTGATGGAAATTTGGATTTTCAATTTAATCCTCCATCAAATTATTCTAAAATACACTTGCTATTTTAAATCAAATAGGTTAAATATTAAGATATTGCTTTAAAACATATCTTATTTCACAAATTTTGTGTACTAGATTTCTGTATATAGATGATGCCAGTACAGTGTATTTCTTAGAAATTGTTGATATCCAAGTTTATTAAATCTATAATCATCGATGCTCATCTTTTGTTAATTATTGAATTTATTTAGTTTCAAAATTCAGAATATATTGTTGAAGTAAAGAATACATAATTCAGGTTTTTTTCTGTAGGCATTATCGTAATAATGAACTATTTGTGAAAGCCTGACCTTCCAATGCCCTACTAGACTGCCGAAATGGCTTTGACAGCCATGAACCTATGTGTTACTATTTAATGAGTTCTAATTCAGAACTGTTGAGAAAGCCTCAATATAGGGCCTTTTATTAGAGAGGTAGTATAACATAGAAAGGAGAAGGGCAAAGTAAAAAGCTTGGTTTTCAATTATTTAACCATATAGCTTTTAGAAAGTTAATTAATATATTAACGTATAATTTATAATTTTCTTACCTAATTAGTTATGAGACTCCAGTGATCTAATGGAATTTAGGAATGTAAATGCATTTATGTAAACTATAATAACATTTATAAATATTATAGAGAGCTTACATCATCCTGATTTACCAAATATTCCAATATTTGATATACTTATGGGAAATGTGAATGTTCTTTGAGAAGGATAAATCAAAAATACAGAAAATATACTGAATAAATTATTTGGGAACTTCTGAACCAAATCTATATGAGCATTTTATAATCGAGCTCTCACATAGCTCCTCTTGACTATCAAAGTGCTCGACTTCTAATACTTTTATTAATTTGCAAAATTCAGTAATAAAAATTACATCTCTTCATGCAAATAAAAATATTTTCATGGGTTTCACCATTACAAAGTCATGGGTAATAGACAATTACAAAACTGTTAGCTATAAATCTTCAAAACAAAATGAACAAATACTCCTGTTTCTGATAAAGCAGCACAACCTCTAATTCTGCTAAAATTAATATGAAATACTTACGCATTATCCTTGCAGTTACTATAATGCATAGAAAAATTTTGCTAGCGAACAGTCCTTATTGAAAGTGTATGCTAACCAATATGCGTTAGTTATATGTTCTGGAACTTTTCTATCCGCTCACAAGACTTGATCTTCAAAATCCATGGAATTTGCTTACTAAAATTAATTTGTAACCCTAAAGCCAATACTTGGAGTGCTGTTATGACCGTTTTAATTTGTGCAGACAGTGAAAAACTTGAGTCACCCAACATTCAACTTGAACTTGTTGAGCTTGTTCCCTGCTGAGGTTGAACAAGGTAATGCTCTTCCTTCTTGTTTTGCTCTCACACTGAAAGCAAGTGTCCTTTTTGTGATCTATTTAGTGACACATTTTTAGGATTTTTGTGTTTGTTTGTTTGTTTATTTCAATTTAACTGGCTCCCAAGTATAGTGACTGCAATTTGCCTTATAGAGAACATAGGTGTTTTAGAGCAGCTTAATTTAGGCATGAGTTATAGTGCTGTTGAGTATGAATTAAATGTTAACGAATCAATGGCATGTGTTTATGTGTGTATATATTTCTTATTTATATAAAATAAGGTGTCTAAACATAGCAACACACAAAAAGTTTTCTATTGTTGGGTTGACAAACATGTTGTATTCAAAGGCACTAACTGTATGTTTTCCCCCTAGAAGCAATGGTTCAAAATTCGCTAATTCTATTCTCTGAGACTCTACAGAATATAACTGCTGTGAGTAATGAGAATAGACTGTATTTCCGTAGCCTGATCATTTTTTATTCATAAATATATATTAATTTATTATCAAGTATAAAGATGGATTAGTTGCATTAATCACACTCCTTGGTATTTACTTCAATGAGTTGAAAATTTATGTTCACAAAAAACCTGCACATGAATGTTTATAGCAGATTTATTTATAATTTCCCAAGCTTGGAAGCAACAAGGTGTCCCTCCGTAGAAAATGGATAACCAAACTGTGGTACAGTCAGACCATGTAATAATATGCAGTAATATAAAGAAATGAGTTACCAAACCACAAATAAACATAGGGGATTTTAATGCTAAATGCAATAAGTCAATCTGAAAGGCTACATATTATAAGATTCCCATGTGATGACATTCTTGGAAAGATAAAGAAACAGTAAAAAGATCAGTGGTTGGCAGGGGGTCAGGAGAAGGGAGGGAGGAATGAGTAGGGAGAGCACAGAGGGTTTTTAGGGCAGTGGAGCTGCTCGGCATGACGCTGTAATGTTGGCTACATGTTATTGTACTTGTGCCAAAATTTACAGAATATGATGCTACAACAGTGAATCCTGATCTAAACTGTAAACTATAGTTAATAATAATGAATCAATATGTGCTCCTCAATTGTAACTAGTATGCCCCACTAATTTAATATGCTAATAACCATTGATTGGGTCTGGGGATGATGGTGAAGAGATGAATATAAAATTTCTATGCAATTGAGCAGGAGCTTAGTTTTTCTAAAAACCTCAAATTGCTATTAATTAAAAAATAGATTAGGTAAGCTTCTCAATTAAAATAAGCAAGATTAGCTAATTTAGCATAAATAAAATGAGGATTTCAGAGAAATAATAATTCAGAAGAAATATGTTTTGGGACACCTAAAAGCAACAGTGGAAATTATAATACAGAATTATCACAGCATCCACAGTTAGGAATACTCCACCCCCGCCTGCGCTCTGGCCAATATAGCTGCCATTAAATACAGAATGCCATAACAAACATCGACCCTAGTTCTATCCCTGGAAACTTGAATTTGTTGCCACAACCACTATCCAAAAATAGACATTTCTTTTATGGCTTTTTCTTTGAATCACCAGCTCCTGACTGAAAGCTCATGGTTTGCTCTGGCAAAGAACTTAGCTTTGATCTAGTTCCTGCACCTTAGTAAGAAGACTGCCTTCAATGAAGAGGTTTATTATAAGAATTCTCCATGCACAGGAAGGAGGTTTAGATTGTGAGCAGCCAAAAGGAATATTAATTTCTACTGAATGAAATAATGTGTTAATGGAAAAGGCAATATAAAGATATAATCAACACAGCACTTCTATTCATTGTAAAAATTGAGTAGTAGATGATTTAGCAAGAAGCAGTCATGTTGAAAACTCAGACATCAGATTAGGATTTGATATATACTTATTTTTTTTAGATGACAACTATGGCCTACTTAATGTTTATGAAGTTAACACTTTCATCTTTTTTTCCCCTAATAACAATCTGGAAAACTTCCTGTTTTAGTCTCTATTTTTATGAGCAAGTTACTTCAAAGAACATTCTAACTATGCTAGACTCCATCCACTGCATTCATTTTTCTGTTATGATAATTTCACTGTAATCACTATTAAGCTACCAATGCCCTATAAACTTTTTCTATTTTAAATTTTATTCCAGCTTTTCACAAAGTTGTAACTACTTACCCTGTTGAGGAACCCTGCCTTGAAACATTATACCTATGTATTTTCATCTACTTCTTTGATTGCTTCTTTTTCAAAATATATTTTTATTGACTTCAGAGAAGAAGGGAGAAGGTGAGAGAGAAACATCAATGATGATGAGAGAGAATTATGGATTGGCTGCTTCTTGCACTCCTCCTATTGGGGATCAAGCCTGCACACCGAGCCTGTGCCCTGACCAGGGGTCGAAGGTGACTTCCTCATTCATAGTTTGACGCTCAACCACTGAGCCATACCAGCCAGGCATTTCTTTGATTGCTTCTTGGAAATTATTTAAGAATCCCCAAAATATAGACAGTCATAAAGCATCTTTTTCTCTATTTATTTTCTCCCAGAGGGATGCACTCAAGTCTGTTCCTTAACCCCTCCCACATAACTCCTAATTCTCCCTCCTAATATTTCCACTTTCCTTTGACACAGACCCAAATTTTCCCCGTATATCTGGAGCTGTCCTCTAATATTCCTGATCCCTTCTAAGTTAAGACACCTTTCAAAACTGAACCAACACATCCACTTAGTCCTTTTCTGACTTAAAGACATTACTGCATCACAGATACATTAAAACTTGAACACTGTCCTAAAACTGACACTCACAAGGCTTGTCATAGCCAACCTGTCCCACAGACCTGCACATTCTGCCACCTAAATAGCATAACCCTTTTTGCTTTTCTTTTTATTCTCAATGCTTTAATTAGATCCTTATTTTTTCTTCCCAAAGCTATTACACTTTTATCTTTAACACTCAGGGGGTCCCTCAGTCCGGCCTGTGCCCTCTTTCAGTCTGGGACCCCTCAGGGGATGTCCACCTGCTTGCGTATCTGACCAGGCTGGGTGAGGGGCTGATGGCTGTCTCCAGGCTGGCCAAGCCCCCCAGGAACTTCCCTCACCCCATTGGGTTGTGGCCAGCATGGGTGACAGACTGATTGGCGCTTTCAGGCTTTAAGGCTTCCCACAGCTCCCATTGACCCAATGTCCCAGCAAGGCTGGCTGGATGCAGGTTTCTGGGGTTTGTTTATCTTCTATAATTGATGCTGTTCCTTTAAGCTGAGGCCTCCTACTAACAGAGTCTATAATGACACAATGTTACTTAGTAGTGAGGCCAGGCCTGCTGTTTCCTTCAGCTCAGAGGATTCTATGATTGATACATTATTGCAAACATGTTTCAGAGCCTGCCCGCCAAGGGCCGCAGTTTCACTTTCACTCCTGCCGCAATGGAAGCTGCCATTTACTCAGGTCCATGAGTGGTGGCCTCCATGTTGGCTGGGCTAATTTGCATACAGTCGCTCTGATTGGCTGGTGAGCGTGGCTTACCCAGTCTCCGATAAACAGTTAATTTCAATATTATGCTTTTATTAGTTAAGATTTTTCTCTCCAATCACTTCCCTCTAGAGTCCCTTCTCACACAATTTTTATAGTGAGATCTAGCACAGACAAATGCCTTCAAATTCTTGTGGCATGTCACGCCTCTTAAAATAAAGTTCATGCCTTGCCCTGGCCAGGTGGTTGAGTGGGTTGGAGCATCATCCCATACACCAAAAGATTGCTGGTTTGATTCCCAGGCAGAAGACATTATGAAGTTTTGGGTCCGAGGAATGTTTGGGAGACATCTGATCAATGCTTCTCTCTACATCTCTCTCTCCCTTCCTCTCTCTCTAAAAAACAATAAAAAGATATCTTTGGTTAAAGATTAAAAATAATGACACATGAATAAAGAAATAAAGTTCATGCCTTAAATTGGCAATCACAACCTTTCACAATGTAGTGCCTACTACCTGTTTATTATACATCTGAGCTTTGTTTGTAATGTGAGCAAATTGTCACTCAATTGTTTGCTTTTGCCTACATATGTCTTCCTCTTTTACAATTTGGTGGCAAATTGACAGGTATGTGATGTACTAGGGGCCCGGTGCACAAAAATTTGTGCACTGGGGCAGTGGGGGGGGGCGGGTTCCTCAGCCCAGCCTGTGCCCTCTCACAGTTTGGGACCCCTCTGGGGATGTCCATCTGCTGGTGTGCCTGGCCAGCTGGGTGAGGGGCCAATGTCTGTTTGCAGGCTGGTCAAGCTCCCCAGTGGAAACCCTCACCCCAGGCAGTGTGGCAAGCCTGGATGAGGGGCTAAGGGCAGTTTTCAGGCTGGCCACAGCTCCCACTGACCCTCTGGGCCATTTGCCTGGGAAGCAATGGGGTGATGCTGGCCACCCCATAGGCTTCCCAGGAGGGGGCATAGGTCCCCCGGCTGGTCCCATCCCCCTACCCCCCAGGCTTCTCTGCCTGGGAAGCCCATCGGGTGGTGCTAGCCACCTAATGGGCCTCCTAGCAGGGGGCCGTGGGGTCCTGCCGGCTGGTCCCCGCTTCCCCCGGAAGGCATCTCTGACCAGGAGGCCGTTCCGGTGGCGCTGGCCACCCGATCGGCCTCCCAGCAGGGGGCTGCAGGGTCCCACAGGCTGGTCCCCGTTTCCCCTGGAATGCTCCTCCACCTGGGAAGACATCGGCCGGCCCAGGACGCCAGATGTCTTCCCAAGACCCAGGCTCCCAAGATGGCGGAGTCCAGGGCTGCGGCCTCCGCCATCTTGGCTAGGCTAATTTGCATACAGTCACTCTGATTGGCTGGCGGGCGTGGCTTAGGCCGTCCCGAAGAAACGGTTAATTTTAATATTACGCTTTTATTAGTTAAGATAGTAAAGATATACAGCTAGGATTTAGATAAATCTGAGCATGAATCTTTGATTTTCAACTTACCTCTAAGTTAAACAAGGTCCTTTCTTGGGTCTTCAGTTTCCTGATTTGTAAAATGGAGATCCCTATATGACAAGGTTGTGTTAAGTTACAAACAATTTAGTAGAGCTCAAGAGGTTTTTGCATAGTGTTCCATGAGCTTATTTCTATTTGAACCCTGCAGAAATCTCATAATCCACTCTTTTATTGATTCAATTATCAATTTACAGTATCTACTACTTGTCAGACAAGGAGAAGTATGTATATTTCCATGAACTAAGCAACCATATTTCCTTTCATTGCCCTTGTCCCTTTATTGTTTTGCTTTTGATAATTCTGATCAAATGTTTTCCTCATGTTACCTGTATGGGAAACCACATTCTCAGTTTCACCAAGGCAAATCACATATGCATGTTCTCCCTCCCAAACCTGTAAAATTTACTCAGACTAGCCGTAATGACAACTTGAACACATCTGTTATAGTATTCATTAATTGATTTCAGTTTATCTGTTTTTACTATTAAACTGTAAACATTTGGAGCACAGAATGCATAGCTTATTATTTTAGTTGCACATAATAAATAAAAAAGAAAAATGATCCTATTCTCATATTTTTTTATATTTAGATTTCTCCAAATATATTTTAAAGCTACATATGAAGCACCATGTTAGAAAGCTTGTTTGGAGATGAAGAAATATAAAAATTACTGCTGAAAATCAATTTAGGTTGAAAAGGCACTTCCATGAAAAAAAATTTAAAGGTTAAATTGAAATATAGTGCCTTTAGTTTTTTTGACTAATTAGTAGTTCAGGTAATAAATTCCATAGGCATTCAGGGCAGAGAAACATCACTGTGGATTACTCCAGTTAAGTGAAATTTCCATGGAGAGTTCAGCTTTAATGAGAGGAGAGAAAAGACAAGGACATTCCAGGTGGTGGGATGAGCTCAGCAATGGAGAAGAGCCAGGGAATTGTGGTTTATTTTATGGGGAAATTATTAGATGAATTTTCTAATGTGAAGTATTCACTTAGGAAAGTAGTGAGTGATAAATTTGGAGACATTCAGACTGGCTTAGGAGAGATTTGAAAGCCAGGGCTTTAGTGGGGCTGCATGTGAGGTAGAGGAGGTTATGACAGTTGATTCAGGAGATAGAGCACAAAGCATTATTTCAGAACATTTGGTCAGCTTGTGATGTGTTGGACAATTTGCCTTCAGAGTGTCTCTAGTTCTGCAGAGATAGTTGAAAGCCAATGATAATAATCTATATAAATTAATGAGGATTAGACTAGGGTTTTGGTACATTCTTAGGTTCTCTAGTGAGTTTAATTCATTCATTTTGTGATTATATTTTATCTTAACCTGATTATATTTTTCCACTGATTTTTTTTAAGGAGAGTAGAAGAGAGAGGGAAAGATAGAGAGAAACATCAATGTGAGAAAAATACATCGTTTGGTTGCCTCCTGCACGAACCTTGATCTAGGGAGGAGCCTGCAACCATGGTATGTATTCTTGACTGGAATGGAACCCGGGACCCCTTGGTCCACAGTCTGATGCTCTATCTACTGAGCCAAACCAGCTAGGGCTAATTCATTCTTGATGTCAAAGTGATTGCCACATCTCCTAAGAAAATATGAATTTTTCTGAAATACATGTGCAATCATTTTTATAATTTTTTGAGATAAATAATATAGGTATTTCCTTCTCATTTATTAGACATTTCAGTTATTACACAGTGGAAAAGAGAAAATAATTGAAATAATTTTTGTTTTCATAATTTTTATTATCTATGATAAAGACAGTTGAATTTATCAATATGATATCAAAAATAATGTGGTGGATATTGTAAGGGTTTATAAAAATAAGTCTATGGGACCACAATTCTGGCAAATGAATTTCCACAGAATTATTTTTACAATTTTGATTAATGAGATAATTGACAGATAGCTACTTTAACCTCTTTAAGTTCCCAAGACTGTAAGTAACTTATGGGTTTAATGTTTTTAAAGGAATATAGTAGAGGTTGGAATTTCAAAAGCTACATGAAAACTATTAATATTCTAATCCTGAATAGCTGATGTTTAAATTGTGTAAATTTTAACTGATTATCATGATCACGGGCCATTTTTTGGTATTTTCTGTTTTGGGAACTAGAACACTGTGTTATCTCAGAGCTGGTTTGAGGTGGAATGGTCAAGTCATTGGATTCTTTCAGGTAACTCATCTGAGTTAACTGGGATTTTTAAATTTTTTTTTATAAACTGAGGCAGATGACTTCATTATTTGGCTTATTCTTCTATTTCATCTGTCTCTTTCTTCTATTTTTTCCACCAGGAGGGTTTTGTTTTTAAAGAAAGCTGTGTCATAGTCATTGTGGTTCCTCTTTCCCTCCTCCCACCTCCACGCGATTTTCTTTAGGACAGAAAAATCATTGGAATTCCAGGTTGTTTTATATCTTGAAAGTCTTATCTACTGTCAATAAAGAAATGAATTGGTCACTGCAGATGAATTGGTAATAAATAATGTCCTGGGAAATCTTATTTCATATTCTCTTACTGTGACAGGAAAAAATTCTCATGCATATAGTAAAACAATGCAAGGGAGCAAACCATCCACATCACTGGGGTGAGGTCCTCGGTGAGTGTGGGAGGGGTAATTTCTAGAAAAATAAATATGTCCGCTCCACTCACTGGCATTATACACACACACACATACACACACACGCACACACACAAAAGGCCCAGTGCATGATTTTGTGCACCGGTGGGGTCCCTCGACCTGGCCTGAGGGACTGGGCCAAAACCAGCTCTCCATCATCCCCTGAGTAGTCCTGGATTGTGAGAGGGCTCAGGCCAGGCCAAGGGACTCCCATCAGTGCACGATCAGGGCTGGGGAGGACCAGCTAGGGAGGGACGGCAGGAGGGCTCCAGGACTTGTCCAACTTGTCTCACTCAGTTCTGATAGGCTGGACCCCAGCAGCAAGCTAACCTACCAGTTGGAGCGTCTGCCCCCTGGTGGTCAGTGCACATCATAGCGACTTGTCTACCAGTGGAGTGTCTGCCCCCTGGTGGTCAGTACACGTCATGGTGAGTGGTTGAGCAGCCTTAACATATCATTAGCATATTTCACTTTGCTTTGATTGAACGGATGACTGGATGACTGGACACTTAGTATATTAGGCTTTTATTATATAGGATATGTATATATGGGTATATATGTATAATAATATATACATTTTCCATATAATGGAATATATGTAATATGCATCCTCTCTATAATTTAGGATAAAGATAAGGTCCATGCCCGGCTTCTCATCCTGACAACTGAGTCAAAATACCATCTGCCTCCCTTCCCTGAAATCATTCCTTCAGATATAGTTGACTGAAGAACTGTTGGTATTATGTACTCAAGGAGACAAAGACAAAGACCATATATTATGTGAGTTCTGCTCTTAAAACTCTGAATACATACACACACACACACACACACACACACACCATAGTCCTACATGTGTATTACCTAATTTTTCTTTTTAATAATAAAAGCAAAAACTCATAAAGGTGAATTCTTTAACTATTGGTAGACCAATAGTAAAAAAATGAGAGAGCTGAGAGTCCATCATAATCAGTGGGGTTTCAAATTGTTTTCTGTGTCTTTCTAATGTTACTCTAACAAAAAAAATTATCTTCAAATATAATACCTAAATATGTTTAATCTGCTTCTTACATCAGAAAATTTATATGTTTGCTAGGGCTGTCATAACAACATACTACAGACTGAGTGGCATACACAACAGAAATTCCTTTTCTCATAGTTCTGGGAGCTGAGGTGTCAGCAGGTTTTGCTTCATATTGTAGCCTCTCTCTTTGACTTGTAGATGGCCTCCTTTCCATTATGTCCCTCACATGGCCTGTCCTCGATGCCTGAGCATCCTGGTGTCTCCAGTGTACACACTTACTCGGCATTAAAGGCATCAGTCAGACAGGATTAGGATCCACCCCTGCAGCCCCATTCTAACTTCATTACTTCTTTAAAGGCCCTATCTCCAAATATAGTCACACTCTGAGGTACTGGGATTTAGGGCTTTAACAGATGAATCTGGGGGACAGAATTCAGCACACAATTCAGCCCATTCAGGAGGTAATTGTGGGACAAGTCAAAGAGCATTAAACTTGAAATCAGAAAATCTGGATTAAAAAATTTCACGACATTTAATAAGCAACTCAAAATCTCCAGATACATTTGTCACCTGCATATAGAAATAATAATATCCTTTGCAAGGTAATTGTTATATGATAACATATAGAATAACTGCCATAGTGCCTTATCCATATTAGTAATACATTTATTGAATGGTTATGTTGTATCCAAGTCACCATGCGTTTTTGTACATCCTAAGATTAAGAAAATAGTGTGTCCCCGGGCAGCGGGCTCAGTGGTTGAGCATCAACCTATGAACCTGGAGGTCATGGGTTCGATTCCCAGTCAGGGCATATGGCCAGATTGCAGGCTCGATCCTCAGTGTGGGGCATGCAGGAGGCAGCCGATCAATGGTTCTCTCTCATCATTGATGTTTCTATCCCACTCTCCCTCTACCTTCCTCTCTGAAATAAACTCTATAAAAATAAAAACTCAATAAAATTAAAAAAAAATCAGTAGTGAAACTTAGTGTAATTAAATATTTAAAAAGACAATAGTGTGATAGAAAATACTAAACTTTAAATAAAGTCTCTTCACTTTGCATTTGTAAACAACATTTCTGTGAAGAACATATTTGGGCATAATATATCGAATCTGTCCTGGAATTATGATAGCATTTTAAGCAGCTTCAATCTAAATACTTTAGTTCTATTTAGTTTTCCAAAAAGCTCCTTTTTATGCATCATTGATTTATAGACAGTTGTCACAAACAAGATAGGCCCATATGTTAAAAGCACTTGCCATTTCCTTCTGTAACTGCCCTCAGTCAGAGCCTACAGATTAATGGTTGTAATAATCACCCACCCTGATTTTCAACTTCGGAGTCTTAACTATCTTACTCTTTCACGTCTGTCCCTTAATCTACATCATTAATCTCTTTAGGGCTTATTATTGCCTCTTTTTAGGCATATTGATCTGCATTTAATTTGTACATGTTTTGTAAAGCCTCTCTTCTAGCATGGATTTTCATGGCGAAGTATTCTTGTTGTCTGATAGATTGCTGTGCTTTTACATCATTTCTCCCTCCTTACCTTTTACTGTCCCACCAAGTCTCCTGGAGGCCGCCATTTTACAGGCTTCCACCTTTCATACATCTTTGTAATATCCTTCCATGGAGGATCAGGTACAGTGGGCTGACTGTATCTTCTAGTGCAAATTAAAAAGCCATTTGTTCAGCTTGACTTATACTTAGTGGCGGCGCTCTGCATTGTTCACTGTGCTGCGAATACAGGAAGGACACAGCATTCTACTCCCTCTGCAGAGTGAGGTAACTGTGATTAGAGTCATTACTACTGTCTAAGATTTTATTCCTTTTTTTCATTAAAGCTGTTCTATGCCAGGGACAAAGATAAATAATACTCAATACCTGGTTTTTATTAGCTTCTGCCTTTGTTAAATGTGAATGGCATGAATGGCAATAAGTAAGGCTATAAAAATTCATAAATAAAACATTAGCACATTTTTAAATAGTACAGGTATAAATGTCACTAATGAAGTAAGAATAAATATGTGATGTTAATTATACTGGTTTGCCTAAGTGTACAATTTGAAAGGAAATGGAGTGCTTGACAAGAATGAAAACAGGAAAATCAAATATATTGTTTTCTTCCAGTGGGGAATACTAATTTTTTTTAATACCATACAAGAGTAGGTCATATTACAGGCTTAGATATGTGTTAGACCTGTTTCACAGAGTGATAGTCTAAGCATAGATCATAGTCATGGCTATTATACATTTTCCAGCTGGCCTCCTAACACATACACACACACACACACTATGTCCTAGAGTATGTTTTTTTTCTGTTTCTTTGGGGTCAAATAGTATCTCCTTCATCAATATTTCACATCTTTTTCTTCTGCAAATCCTTTTTTCTATGTAATGATTACTTTTTTAATATGCAAGGGACAGGAAAACCAAGTGTGGTGGTGGAATTATATTTAATCAAATGTAACCAGACCAGGAAGTATCATTTAAAACATTAACTGATAAATAAAATTTATGAACTGCAAACAATGATTTTTAAAATGTATTTACTTGGCTTTGTTTGCTTGACCTAGAAAGAAAAAAGGAAATCACTTTTAGATGTCTCATTGTTTCTTTTAGTGTGGATTGAGGATAGAGACTATCACCTCACCCTTAGAGTAAACTGGATTCTAACAACGCCTTCAAAAGAGTAACCAAAAATCACTCGCCTGTCCTCTACTCATCAAACAGCTTTGTGTCCAAGAAAACACACACACACACACACACCATTCTGTTTGTCTCATAAAATTTTGCTGTCTTCTATACAACAATGGTAACAATTAAGTTTAGTTTGTATATTATCGCAAAACCCTAATTTAGTGATGAATAATCTTTGGAACAGAGAGGATAATGACTCTTCCGATTTCACACAGCCACCAAGTCTCAAAATCTGAATTCAAATTGAAATTTAACAGAGTTTGCATCCAGGCTTCATTGCTCATGTGTCCCAAAGGGTTATCTCTAGCTAAGACCTGTGTCCTAAGAAGCGTGAACCACATACTCAGACACAGCCTCTCAACACATCCTTTTGGTGGCCGCAAACATACCAACCCTAATTTAGCTGAAAGTTACTCTTTTTCATTTTTTACTTATTTTAATGAATGACACCACCATGCAACCATTCCTACAGCTGGATTCTAACCTTCACCTTTCATAACGCGTTCTCCCCTGCTCACTACATTCACACTATCACTTTGCCCTGTCACAGGTGTTCATCACCACCCGGGACATCACTGATTACTACAGAACCTTTTCCTCCTCTCTCTCACAGCTGCACAGGTACCATGGTGGTCTCCACAGACATCTCAACCCCCTCAATTATCGCTTCACACTGCAGTCAAATGATTTAAAGCCTGGAATGCCACTTTACTTTCACCCTGTGATTTTGCTTACTTTTTGTTCTTATCAATTTATTAATTTTTAAATTAATAAAATGATATTACAACTCAATGCATTACAACTAAAAACAAATAAAGAAGGTGATTGCGCCTATGTCCCATTAGCCACCTATGGAAACAACCCATCTGTTTTCTCTATCTATGAGCATTTGTTTAATACATTTTTAATTTATCTTATTTTATACTAGAGGCCCGGTGCACGAATTCACGCACAAGTGGGTTCCAGCCAGCCTACCCCAATTGAGACCCATTGGCAGGGTCGGTCTTGGAGAAGGACCTTGGGTATATGGCAAAGCATGTCATAGCCACCAGTCTTTCTGGTTGTTCTGGTTGTTCTCCCATTCCAGTCACTGGGCTTTTATATATATAGACTTCATATAAAAGAAAGATCATATGGTATTTGCCTTTTGCTCTCTGACTTGTTTCACTTTGCATAATACCTTTGGGAGCATAACACTTTTCTCCTTACTTTTGATGGGTCAGCCACTTAGATTTGTTTTAGTTTCCAGATGAACCATACTCACACCTGCCACAGTGCCTTTGCACATGCTGTCCTTCTACCTGGAAAGCTACTCATCACCAGAAACTTAATTAGCTCTTTTCTAAATCTCTTCATCTTTTTTTTTTTAATTTAAGTTCAAGTGACTTCTCCTTAAAATAGCATTAATGGAGCTTCAAATTAATACAACCTTCATTTTCCCTTATCTCACAACATAAAATTTCTGTTTTCTAGCGTTTGCATGTATAATTGAATATTTACTTCTTTGGTTATTTAATCTCTTTTCTATTTTGTGTCCTAATACATCTTATGAGAAAAAATAAATATGTCTGATTTATTTCATTGTTACATGCGATGGTTCTAGCATAGTGAAATTAATGCTTTCATGTTGTATGACAGTGTTAGCTAATGAAATGAAAATGTCAACCTATAAAGACTTATTTTCCAACTGATCAATATGAAAGATTTCACACTGAAGAAATTTTGAAGGAATACAACGAACACCACAACAGTATGGTGATTGCCAGAGGAAAGAAAGGGTGGGGAGAGAAAGAAGAAGATAAAGGGGGAAAAATGGTGATGGGAAGGGACTTGACTTGGGGTGATAAACACACAATGTAATATACAGATGATATATTACAGAATGATATACTTAAAACCAGTATAATGTTATTAATCAATGTTACCCCAATAAATTCAATTTAACAAAAGTCCCGATCACATTGGCAGCATTGTTTCTAGGACTAACTGGAAATTAGACAATGTTTATGAGGGTTTAAATAGAAAATGGAATAGGAAGGCTTTTTCCATTTGAATGCCAAGTGAGTAATAGAAAATTTTCCTTTCTGAAACTTTCTCTGTTATCATGTGTGGAAATATATTTATCCAAACCCATTATGGGATAGCAATCACTGATAGCTTCTGTGGATCGAAATGGAATATTAAAATTTATGAGTGTAAGACTTCATTCCAGATATATTGTTATAAGATTTTATTTAGTTTTTTAAAACATGGAGCAAAAATGAAAAAGAGAAAGAAATCAGTGTGGTGATTGCAGAGGGCAAGGGGATGGGTGGCGGTGGAGGAAGGCATAGAGGGCGTAATTGGTGATGGAAAAGAAAAAAGAAAGAAAACTCAGTGACAGCTACTGGAGGAATAATGTGCAGAGTTGGCACATTCTGTTCATTTCAAGTCACAGACCCTGAGAGAACTCTTGTCCTGCCTAAGATACTGCCATTTCTATAACAACCTGCAAACAATGCACGGATCGCTACCAAGAAAACATCTCTCCAAGTATTTGTTTTACTTTGCAACAGGTTTCTGCCTGAGAAGGAAGTTAAGGATATTTTGCCACAAATCCTTAACAAGGAAGAACTGGTCTCTGGTCAGAAAAAACAATCCAACGAACAAATAAACAGATAAACTGGGGGCAGGGGGAGGGGAAACAGGAATCAAGAAAGATTGTTACCATGAAGGAGTGTCCAATGGGAGAAAAAGAAAAATCCATATCATCAGATTAAGAGCTCTAAGGATATAGGGTTATAGAACTAAGCCAAGCATGTGATTTCGTAAGGACCCCAAGAATTTTGTTGTCATAAATTTGTATTATTTTTTTTCCTAATCCTCACCCGATTATATATTGTCATTGATTTTTAGGGAGAGCAGAAGAGAGAGGGAAAGACAGAGAGAAACACCCATGTGAGACAAACACGTTTATTGGTTGCCTCCTGCACAAACCCCCACCAGGGCACAGGTCAGGGGGGAGCCTCCCACCAAGGTAAGCGCCCTTGATTGAAACTGAACCCAGGATCCTTTGGTCCACAGGTCAGTGCTCTATCCACTTAGCCAAACCATCCAGAGCTATATTTTTTTTTCTTAAAGAGGGCCATAAATTGTGTACCTTTCAGGTTCAACAAAAGGTACATATTCATTGGACTTTAAAACTTATAATTTGGGGAATTAAAGAGTCATCATTACTGGACATTAAAATATAATGTATTACACACACACACAATAAAACAATACAACGTTTTTTTAAAAAAAAATAATGGAAACCACAAATAAAAAGCAAAGAAGAGATATAGAGTCTATATTCAAGATAACAAATATAAACATGTGAAACTTTATGAAATGTCAGGTAAAAAAGAATTAAAAGAATGATCGCATTCATGATATAAAAACACTCCCTAACTTGCAGAAAAAAAAATCCCCACAGACAGAAAGTAGATAATGAGTTCCAGCAATATTTAATTCATTAATTGAACAAAGTCTCACTGAGAGGCTTGAATCCCTCAAGCGGAATTCTAAGCACTGGGGATTCGGAAGTCGACAAGAGATGCGGGATTCTGCTCTCCATGGCCTTAATGAACACAGGGACGCTACACAATCCATGAAAAAACTGTCCTTGTCCAGAGCTTTTCAGGTCTACATGGATCCAAAAATATGAGAAAGCGGGACAGAACAGGAAGGAGTGGTTGAGAGGAGAGCTAATTGCAATGCCGAACTAGGTGACCACTCAGTATACAGACAGTATCTCAGCAATTTTTAGTAAAAACGTTTTTCTAAGAATTTCTAGAAAGCAATTGTGTAGCATTTTGCACAGTGTCCTTCTCAGGCAGAGTCTTGGGCAGAGTCAGCCTGACTGTGGAACAGAGAGGAGGGGAGGGAGGGGAGGCTGCTGAGTGAGTCTTTAAGCACATAAGCAAGTGGCCAGCTGAGCATGTAATGAGCGGAACTTGTTAAATTGGCATTGGTGAAACAGAATCCAAGTGAAAAACAAGGGAAAGCAAAGGGTGCTAAATTCACAAGTTTACTGAAAACCTACCTTCAAAATTAACAGGAAGAAGGATTCCTATTTCGTTAAAGTGTTATATATTAATTTTTTATAAAATACATTTTAAGAAGTTAACATCTAATAAGCATAGCTCAGAATGAAAACATAATAGAATGGTATTTATAAACTTCTTAGTAAAAGGTTGAGATCTTTTTCATTTCCTGAGCTATTTATGCTTTTGGAACAGATATAAACAGATGTTTTCAAACCATGTTCCAATTACAATTATGTGTTTTTATGGTGGCTTAATTTTTATTCACCATTAATGGTTCAGAGCTTATTTTATTTATTATTTTATATCTTACATACGAAACCTCTTATTTCTTAAGAACATTCTAGAATAGTATTCCATATCATTTTAATCTAGTCACAGTATTTAATTTTTAGAGACTTTTTTAATGTGTATTTTCCACATTTAGAAAACAAAATTTTACAAAATTAATTTTGCCTCAGCTGTATTGAGAACAAATACAAGCAGTAAATGTATCTACTGCCTATTAAGTAATCATTCCCATTTATTTTATGCTAATATTTTTAAATTATACTACCTAGAAATATAATTAAATTAATTCATTAAATTATTAGGTAACATAAGCATTGTCAAAAAATTAGATACCATGAAAACCAAGGTGACTCACTTAAAAACTATTAAAATTAGAAAATTAGATAAAGTTATAGAAAAAAGCAAGATTTAAAATTGGTATTGTATTGTCCACAATTAGCTAAAAACAGCATCAGTTTAAAAATCCTATTAACCATAGTAATAGAAATCTATAAAATTACTTAGTAATACAATTCACAAAAATGGATTAACTAAATATAAATAAAACTGCTAAAATAATATTAAAATACAATAAAATCTAGAATAGAAAGGAACAATTAATATTCCCAGAGATTTAATATTGAAAGGCAAGTCATTGCAAAATGTAATTTATAAATATAATACATTAACAAAGTCCAAAATATTGGAAAATAAGTATAATTTTAATTTTTATACAGTAGTATAAATTATGAGAACTGAATATATTATTTTTTAATTTAAAAATTTTTTCTTGAAAGTATTACATATGTCCAATATATTCTTTCCAAAATAATAATTAAACTTTAGAGAGATATTTTGAAATATGTACTAAAGTAGATGTTTATAGTCTGTAACCTAGCACTTCCATGTCTAGTATATAATGTAGAGAAACTTTTCACACAAGGGACTATGAAATGTGAAATAACATGTTATATTTACATTTAAAAATAGTAGTTCAATATTTTGGTAGTACCTGGGAAATCAAACATTTAGAGTGATGCAATAACATATTTGATTATTCCTCCCCAAGGCTTCAAGCCCCACTTGGTAATGCATTCAATAAAACTGAGCCTTACACAGAAATACAAAAACAAATAAAAAATGTCATAAATAAAAAGATGCCATTGAATTGGTATCTAGAAAAAGAAAATGTGTAATTGCAAAATGTGTATAACCTGTTGAATGTTCATAAATCAAATGATAGAAAATAAAGAATATATTATAATTATAGAGAATATGTAGAGAGAATATATCTATTTAAAAATATTTAAATTATGAATTTTTGGCATGGGTATGGATCAAAGATATTTAGCAGGGAAAATAGATAAATGAATACACACACACACACACATATATACACACACACACATATATATAATTTAAAATAAACTGTGTGTATGTGTCCTTATGTATGTTTATGATCACAAAGAAGAGTGTAATGGGGTCACTTAAATCTTTGTTCAATAGAAACCTAAAGATTTGTATAGTAGAATTAATATATGAGTGTTTCTACATATTATCATTTCCTTCGTTACATTAGCATTTGTAATTTGTGTGAGGATATTTTAAAAGTCGAAGAGTATACAAAGTAAATAAAGAAGCGTGATTGTGACATACTTGTAAAAGATCATAAGTCAAGCACTTTAAAGCAAACTCATATCCTTTAGAAACAGGAGGAAATAAATATAATTTTTTTCTTACCATATTTGTATGCAATTTATATTTCTGTAGAATATACATTTATTTCTCTGTAGGACATACATATATTCCTTTTCCTCCCATTTCTTAATCTGATGCTATGTGATGGTGATGAACATCTGGGAGTGGAGATGACTGAATTGGCAACTGAAAAACCAAAAGAAGCTTCCATTCACGTGTCTAAATCAAGTCTTTGGATAATGATTGCAGACATGACATAAAATGCTTATTGCTAGTGAGTCACAGTCGGCTTGACAAATATTTTGTTACAAAAAAAGTTTCTTGATTCTGTAACTTTTAGTAAGAAACAGCTGTAAGAGGGCTGTGGCAAATCAGACATTTGGAGTGACATAAAAGCATTCTCTTTTTCTTGTTGCTGTCAATCCTCATCAGGGGATATTTTTCCATTGATTTTTAGGAAGCGCAGAAGAGACAGGGAAAGATAGAGGGACACATCACTGTGAGAGAAACACATGGATCAGTTACCTCCTGCAGGAGCCCCAAGCCGGGCCCAGGCCAGGGAGGCACCTGCAACCAAGGTAATGTGCCCTTGACCGGAATTGAACCCAGGACCCTTTGTTCCACAGGCCTACACTACTCACTGAGCCATATCCACTAGGGACATAATAGCATTCTTGATTACTGCTCCTCAAGGCTTCAAGCCCCACTTAGTAATGTACTCAATAAAACTGAGCCCAATGCAAAACGAACCAGGGCTTGAATAAACAAAAGAGCTTTTTCTAATTACAAGTGCTTTTTAAAAGATGGGGGTGACAATATAAATGATACAAGGCTGGAGAAGTATCCAGCCTTACAAAGGAGTGGGTTTCTTCACTGAGAACTCAAATGGCCCTAAGTAGTCAGGCTCTCTCACAGTACACACTTGCATCACCTCATCACTTTTTTCCTGCAAACACAATAAAAGCGCATTTCCATTTCCATTTTTAAGCAGAATCTTTGAAAGGTTATTTGAAAGCATTGAGAAAGGCCTGTGGAGGAGGCAGCAGAGCTTTTAGGAACATGTTCTTGGAAAGAAAGACAAAGATTATAATTACAATTATAATAACAAGAATGGTTTTAAACATCAGCATGTCTAAGAAAACAGCAGAAACTGAACTGATCTAAAAGGAAAAAACAAAGAATAAAAGCCATGGGTACTGAGTATCTATCTTATCTAGGGATACACTTCCTCAAACTTTCCTACGTGATAAAATTCTTTGCCGTAGTTCATATGTAGGGAGAGAAATGAAATAAAATATAAAATAACCATAATATTATAGTCTATATGCTCCTTCAATCATCAAAATGGGATCTTTGGAAAGCACCTCAGATATCACTTAGCCATGTCAGGAAAGTTGGGGAACAGAGAAAGGAAGAGATTTACACACATTTATCAGAGAAAAGTCAGTCATTGTTCAAACAGGGATTAATATACAGGACTGCTAGCTCTTCTTTGGTGATTTTCTCTTTGTATAATGATATAAAGAGTAAAGCACTTCATTTATGCAATAGAAAAATAAATATATATTGGACACATCTTTCAATTAGATAGTTTCCTAGGACTAAGGATACAGGTGAGAAGAAGACATGTTCTCTATTGCGATGCAGTTTGGATTCTAATGGGGGGATACAGGTGTTAGAAAAAGCGAGGAGGGGGAGAAGAAAACTGGTGAATCCAAATGATTGCAGAATAATATACAAAATAAAATGAATGAATATAATATTATCTGAAAAGGTGACATTTGAGCTAGGTCATGAATGACAAGTGGTCTGCTATACAAAGAAGTATGTTAATAGAATGAATGCCAGGTAGAGGTACTTGAGACTCCTAATAATGACAAGACAGAAAGCGTTTGAGGTACCAAAACACTAAAAAGTTGTTACATTTGAAGAATAGTAACAATGAAGAAGAATGTTAATCAAAATGGCAGAGAATTATCCAGGGGTCATGAAAACGTAAAACATTGAAAGCATATGACAGCCTGGATTATACTCTGGTGATATGAAAAGCCTTTGGGATATTTTCATGATGGCAGCTATGCGATTTGGCTGCCATGAATAAACGGAGTTGTAGAGAGAGAATAATGAAATAGAAAAAATCAGAAAGGCAATATTAAACAATGCTTTGACTAAAATGCCAGCAGTTTAAAAAGAGAAATAAAAAGGGGAAATAATTGGAAACATATTTTGAAGATAAACCTAACAATTCTCCAAAACAAATACAATAGGAGATGCTAGAGCTAGAGAATAAATCTGAGTAAATTCCAAGTTTTTGAATTGAGTACCTGAGTGGATTGGGACGTCCTTAAGGGGAGAAAGAACAGGGTTTTTGTTCAGTTAAGAGTTTAGAATTCAAATTTGGATATGTTCTATTTAAGAAATATATGAGAAAACAAAGTAGAGATGGCAGGTAGGCCTTGGACAGAGCTTAGAGTTCAAGGAACTCTTCTCATCAAGTTATATTACAAAGCCACTCTTCTCAAAACTGCCTGGTACTGGCACAAGAACAAACATATAGACCAATGGAATAGAATAGAGAACCCAGAAATCAACCCAAACCACTATCCTTGATTAACATTTGACAAAGGAAGCAAGAGCATACAATGAAGTCAAGACAGTCTTTTCAATAAATGGTGCTGGGAAAATTGGACAGATACATGCAAAAAAAGTGAAATGAGACCACAAACTTACATCATACACAAAAATAAACTCAAAATGTTAAAGAACTTAAACATAAGACCATAAAAATATTAGAGGAATCCACAGGCAGCAAAATCTCAGACATATGCTGAAGTAATATCTTTACTGATACAGCTCCTAGGGCAATGGAAACTAAAGAGAAAATAAACAAATGGGACTACATCAAAATAAAAAGCTTCTGCACAGCAAAAGAAACCATCAACAAAACAGTAAGAAAGCCAATTGCATAGGAGGACATATTTGTCAATGTTATCTCTGATAAGAGTTTAATCTCCAATATTTGGAGGAAATTCATACAACTTAACAAAAGGAAGACAAACAATCCAATCAAAAAATAAGCAACTGACCTAAAAAGATACTTTTCTAAAAAGGACATACAGAAAGCCAAGAGACATATAAAAACATGCTCAAAGTCACTAATCATCTGAGAGTTGCAAATCAAAACAACAATACAGTACCATATCACACATGTCAGAATGGCTATCATCAACAAATGACAAGTGCTGGAGAGGATGCAGAGAAAAAGGAACCCTCATGCACTGCTGGTGGGAATGGAGACTGATGCAGCCAGGTTAGAGAACAGTGTAGAGTTTCCCCTCAAAAAACTGAAAACGGAACTCCCATTTGACCCTGCGATCCCACTTCTGGGAATATATCCCAAGAAACCAGAAACACCAATCTGAAAGGATATATGCACTCCTATGTTCATAGCAGCACAATTTACCATAGCTAAGATTTGGAATCAGCCTAAGTGTCCATCAGCAGATGAGTGGATTAGAAAACTATGGTACATCTACACAATGGAATACTATGCTGCTGTAAAAAAGAAGGAATTCTTACCATTTGCAACAGCATGGATGGACCTGGAGAGCATTCTGCTAAGTGAAATAAGTCAGTTGGAAAAAGATAAATACCACATGATCTCACCCATTTGTGGAACATAATGAACAATATAAACTGATCAACAAATACAGATCCAAAGACAGAGAAGCATCAATCAGACCATCAAACCTCAGAGGGAAGGTAGGGGAGGGAAGGGGTAAGGGGGAAAAACCAACTAAAGGACTTATATACATGCATATAAGCATAACCAATGGACACAGACATTAAGGGAAGTAAGGGCATGAGGAAGAGGTTTGGGAGGCAGTGGGGGGATGAGGACATATATGTAATACTTCAATCAATTAAGAGAAAAAAAAAGAGAATATAATCAAGTTCTGGGTATCACTGATCCAGCGAATAGTAGCCAGCAAATGCAACTGAAAGAAATGTCTTTTGAGGCAGTAAAAAATGACAATATTATGGTGTCAAGAAAACAGAGAGTCAATGTGTTTCAAGAAGGAAAATGTGGTCAGCTCCATTAAATGCCATAGACAGACCATATAAGATGAAAAAAGGTGTATGTCCTTCAGATTTGTCATATTGCAAGTCATTGTAGACCTTAAAAAGAACCGTTTATAGTACAGGACCATCACATGAGGTTGTGCATCATGCCAGTATAAGCTAGAAAAGAACTGAAGCAATCTAAAGAAGTTTGAGAGGGATTGTTAATAGGTTTCATCTGACATGTACTAACTTCCATGAGGTGAGAAACGTCAATGACATTTTCAATGAGAAAAATCTGGCTGTATATAATTAACCTGAGAAATTCATCTAGGCAAAAAGGTTAATGCTGACAGAAATGAAAGTTAAATCATAACTATTCAAGTGAAATAAATAGTCCTGCCTCGATGTATAAAATGATTACTTCAAAAAATGATGCATAAAGTGAGTCTGCTGCTTAGAGAGAACAGCACATGGTTAATTACATGATATGTGAAATTACCTAGTGCTTTAGAATAATAAGCACAATCCTGCTTCATGTCTGTTTTATTTTCAATCCATTTTAAAATATATTGCTTTTCAATTTATTTTCCTTTTTAAAATATATCACTAGATGTTTGGACAGGCATTTCCAAGGCTTATGTCACTCCAGAAACAAAATAGACTGTAGGATAATTATTTTTCAACAACTCCAGATATCCTTTAAATAAGTTTGTTCCTACATTAGAAACTCTTCTAGTCAGTTGTATAGTTGACTGGCTAATTCTTTTTTTCCTGTTTTCAAACAGATTATTAAAAAAAAAAAAAAAAAAACTCCATAGCAATTTGAGTATACAAGTTACTTCTCTCATATTCATGGAGTCTAAAAGGTACTTTCAAAGAATAAGTAGGGGCTAGCTGGCATGGCTCAGTGGTTGAGCATCAACATATGAACCAGGAGGTCACGGTTCAATTCCCAGTCAAGGTACATGCCCGGGTTGTGGGCTTGATCCCCAATAAGAGACATGCAGGAGGAAGCTGATCAATGATTCTCTCTCATCATTGATGTTGCTCTCTCTCTCCCTGTACTTTCCTCTCTGATATCAATAAAAATATATTTTTAAAAAAGCGTAAGTAGGAGCTGGACTTCATTCTGCAATAAATACACTGTTAACTGATTTGTTTAGTTAACATGGCTGGCTGGGGTAGGTAACCTTGGATAACTACAAACAAAAAGTAAATGGCTATTGTAATGATTTAAGCTTACCTTAAAATGGAACTTCAACTAATGGTAGCTGTTAATTTTAATGAGTGATTTATATTTTTGATGCATTGAGGCTTTCCCCGCCCCCTCTGTGATAGGCAGTCTCTTTTTGCCTCTTGGAGAATAAGATATTGAAGGGTGCCCAATCAGAAATCATATATACGCAGTTCAAGGATCCCTAGCATTACATCGTATGATGGCAGATTCTTAGGGCTATCAAACTAATTAATCTGAATTCCTGCTCTCCTGGCTCCTGTGGAGTTTGGGGGGAGAATTTCAGTATAACTCTCAAAAAATTGGGTTAAGTAACCTCAGATTTATGCTCTTGCTTTGTTGTCTTGAGATGCATGTACTCATTTTGTGTTCAATAGGAATTATTTGAATTACTTCAAAAATAATTCAGGGAATTTTTCTACTGAAAAGAAAGGCATAGTTCCTCACATCCATTTTTTTTTTCTGGAAGATACTCAAAGATCTTCAAATGGGTTTGTTATCTGTAACAAATGCATGGGTTAGGACATGCGATTTCAGAACGGAAACCTATAAAGATGAAAAACAGAGAATTGAAACACCAGCCACCAAACGGTGGAATCCAACTGTTCATAATTGCTTGTGAACGCAGAGAGGAGGAAAGGAAGGAGGAAACCCTCTAATATTTCGGATGCATTGTCATGAGCCATTGCCCAGCTGCTATGAGGAGAATCGCTAATGAAGCATGCGGTCTCATGCTGCTTGGCCCCACAGCGTGAACCGTGCTTCACGTTATGGTCACATTCTTTACTCGTCCCCAACACCAAAAGGGCCCATGTGTTTTGAACACATTAAAATAAGCTGTGGGCATATTATTCAGCTTTCTTTGAAAATTACTGACAGCTCCCTCCCCGTTTGCCAGCGTTCAGCGGAGCATTGTCCTGTGAAATAGCGCAGGATCGCATGGTGTGAATGGAAGAATGGAAAGCCGAAAGTTTTCCAGAAGCTATTATTGAGGGCGGTCTTTGTTGAGGAGTGAACAGTGTCAGAGCTCACTAGTAAGTTTTGTTTCTTCTTCTGAGGGAAAAAAAAAAAAAAAAAAGGGGTTGCAAACAATCAGGCCAGGTCATAGCTGTTTCTCTGTGTTTTTTATATTGCCTTCGTTGCTTAGTTCTGTGCTATTCCTAGCATGTGACAAGGAGCATGGTCTTTGACATTCCAGCTTGCAAGTGAGTGTTTGAAGGCATAACAATGAGGTTTTCTTACTAAGTTATTCTTGCAGAATTAAAAATAAAATTCTTAAGTGCACTTTAAGTTCCGGCATGACCAAAATAAACAGGACTGCTTCTGTGTAAGCCTCCTACTGGTGACCAGGTCGCTCTGTTGCTTAGAGGAGAGCAAACAGGGATCTCATTATTTTATTTCTCAGTATCTTGTCCTGGTCTTGACATTGAGATTGATTTTCAAGCGCCAACGATTTATGGAACTCCATCTGTGAATAGCTAGCCATCCTTAAAAGATAAGGACTAGTATGCATGCATATAAGCATAAGCGATGGATGTGGACAACAGGGGGTGAGGGTGAGGGCAGGATTGGGGGGATAAGGACACATTTGTAATATCTTAATCAATAAAGGGGGATAAAAGATGAGCATGTATCCTATTGCTGTCTACTAAAAACATGTCCTCACTCAGAGTGTTTAACCTAAGTTAGAAGAGTAAGTGTGATTTCTTATATTATTTAGGTCCTTATATTACGAGTTTGTTCTACAAATAATACATTATGCATATGAGGAAGGCCACATCACTGGTGTTAGTTAAAATTATAGCCAAAACAGCATCCTGGATATTGTGAGTAAAATAGAAATCCACTGTAGTTACCAACTATATAAAGTCTCATGGCAATTTCTAAAACTTTAGATATATTGTGCATATAATTTTCTCTCGGAATCTCCCATCTTGGGTTCCCCAGAAAATAGTTTCTGAGTAACTGAAATCAATGGGAAGGCAATATTTTGAGACAGTCTCAGAAAGGCCGCCTATTGAGGGAAGGGGATTCTTGGATATTGTGGCAAAATAGGATTCAGGAGGTTCAAAGGTCAGTTTAGGAGCTACTTGTAAGATGTGCCTGTAGGCAAGGAAGTAAGATCTCTAAACCCAGCGGTATGGGGCACTGGATACCCACTGCTTGCAGCACATCACCTCGGGCAAAATAGCTTTCTACTTTTAAGAGCAGTTCTCAAGGAGGACTTCAGCTTTCACTACCCTGCCGCGATTATATCTACCAACAATGCCATTATACTCGAATTTAGTTAGGTATGTTCAAAACATCAGTCTGTTATTTAAAGTTTAACATTGTTTACATAATTGAAATGTACAGTAGTGCCTTAAGTGTTGAAAGGGATTGTTTTCATTCATTTTAAATAATGAAACTGCTTTTATTTTTTTCTATGATATTGATGATATTGATGACTTATAAATATGTATGTTGTTAAATTTGGGGGTATTACTATTTATCAAAGTAACCCTGCAAAGTCAGTTTTTTGTAAGAAAGCCCCATACATTTTTTGTTTGAGTTTGAACACATGTTTAACCAATATTAACATGGAAACAAAGATAAAAATAATCTTACAGAAAATATGTCATTTGAAATGTCTGAATAGATTTTTATTATGAAAAGAGTGCTAGGAAAAAATTAAAAAAGAAAAAAAACACCACTAGAATGTAAATCACCCAATAAACTTTCTTTTATTTTTTTCCCTTTATTGATTAAGATATTACAAATGTGACCTTATCCCCCCAATGTCCTCTCATCCCCCCACTCCTGCCCTCACCCTCACCCCATGTTGTCCACATCCATCACTTATGCTTTTATGCATGCATACAAGTCCTTTGGTGGATCTCTTCCCCTCATCCCCACCCTCCCCAACCTTCCCTCTGAGTTTTGAGCATCTGATCGATGCTTCTCTGTCTCTACATCAGTTTTTGTTCATTGGTTTATGTTGTTCATTATAATCCACAAATGAATGAGAGCATGTGATATTTATCTTTCTCTGACTGACTTATTTCACTTAGCATAATGCTCTCAGCTCCATCCATGCTGTTGAAAATGGTAGGAATTCCTTCCTTTTTATAGCAGCATAGTATTCCATTGTGTAGATGTACCACAGTTTTTAATCCACTCATCTGCTGGTGGGCACTTTGGCTGTTTCCAAATCTTAACTATAATAAATTGTGCTGCTATGAACATAAGAGTGCATATATTCTTTCTGATTAGTGTTTCTGGTTTCTTGGGATATATTCCTAGAAGTGGGATCACTGGGTCAAATGGAAGTTCCATTTTTAGTTTTTTGAATAAACTCCATACTGTTCTAAACTTTCATCAAAATGTGACCTTGGTGGTTAGAAAGGTAATAATCTATAAAAATAAAAGCATAATATGCTAATTAGACTGGATGTCCTTCCAGACATCCTTCTGGATGACCTTCTGGATGAAATAGGGGCTGCAAGGGAAGCCCATGCAGGCAGCCAGGGGAAGGAAGGCCTACTCTTGCACGAATTTCGTACATCAGGTCTTTAGTATAATTCAGTAAAACCATCCACCCTTCAAAATTCTTGAAAGGTATTCTATATACCACTTGTCAATTTCATAGGGTCAATGTAATTATCCACTTTTTACATGTATAAATTAAGTTGAGATTCACTGAGGATAAGGAAATTTGCCATTGACCTGTAAACATGAATGACGTGATCATGCCGTATATTTTCTTAAGAAACTTCCATTTAAAATTAGTGAAACCCATTGTACTAACATGAATAAAAAGTGGAGAGAAAAAAAATATATATATAAAAAGAAAAAAGATGGAGACTGACTTTGCATATTATAATAGTGTAAAGTGTATATGGTAATGAAAAGGAACACATGACGATGCATAGACTTTATGAACTGCAATACCCCATGTTTTGAGTTGTAACTGGTTTAGTTAAAAAAAATTAAGAACCTTTTTATGTACTAGGGACAGATATAAAAAGTATCTGTTACTCACAGGAGTCAACTTTTGGAAATTAGGAATTCATCTCAAGTTAGAGTCTCTTTATTTCTAACTTAAGGAATGCATTAGTATAGGAATAGAGTTATTTTTGTTGGTGTTTTGTTTTTAATGGAAGCTTGGTTTTGTTATTTTATCTTAAAAACTCACAATAATTGATACAAATTATATATGCACTGTAACTTTGGGGATATCAAATCTAATAAAAGAGTAATATGAAAATTAACCCTCACTCTCTTACACCCACAAGCCACGCCCACAAGCCATGCCTACCAACCAATCAGGAGCAAATATGCAAATTAACTCAACTAAGATGGCAGCAGCCACAGAGCTAGAGTTGCCCCGGGCAATGGAGGAAGCCAGGGCCCTGTGGGCCCTGAGCTCTACTCAAGGCTACAATGTTTTAATTATAGAAGATAAACAAACCCCAGATACCTGCCAGGCTGAGACCTTGGGTTGCCAGGAGCAACCCAGGCTTCGAGCGGGGGAAGAAGGGGTGGAGGAGAACCAAGGTAACAAAGTTTCAATTATAGAAGTTAAATAAATCCCAGATACCTGCTTCCAGCCAGGTACCCCAGTAAGGACCTGAAACCTGAAGGGGCTTTGGGTAGCCTGAAAAAGGCTCTCAGCCCCTCACCCAGTCTGGCCATACCCCCATGGGGTGAGGGTCCCCACTTGGGGGCTTGACAAGCCTGCAAACAGCCATCAGCCCCTCACCCAGGCTGGCCAGACACGCCAGCAGGTAGACATCCCCTGAGGGGTCCCAGACTGTGAGAGGGCACAGGCCGGGCTGAGGGACCCCCCCCCCCGAGTGCACAAATTTTTGTGCACCAGGCCTCTAATCATTTAATAAGCTGTAAAAAGCAGTTAAGAGTTTAAATTTAAAAGAATATATTTGTGATTGATATATAGTGACATTTTGGCTGATTGGAGTAATTTTTTTTCTTAGAATCAGATAATAATTTGATAGTGGTTAGGCAGATATTACTCTACATCTCTCAAAAAAGACCCTCTGTGAGTTTCCAGAGTGATGCTCTTGTTTATTTGATATGCACACTTAATTCTAGTGTAACTTCCTGTGAGACCATATTTGACACTCCCCCTCTGATTTCTCCATGTTCTGAAATTTAGCAAAAGAGTTACATAAAATGTTAATGTTTAGATGCAAAGTTATGAGTAAAAAGTCCCAAGAAAAGTAAACATGATTTCTGGAATTTAATAACTGTCAAAACAGTAGAATACAGAGCATAATTTAAAATAAGTTTTAATATGTAATTTTTAGAGGTATAAGCTTAAGAGCTATGAACAACAACAAAAAGGCACCAAAGAAAGAAATGTGTAAAGAAAACATACGTGTACAGGGAAAATTCCACTATATATTTCCAACATATTATTTAAAATATTCAAACATTCTGCAAAGGCGAATGACATTTATAGTAATACCCATCATTTACCATTAATACTTTACTATACTATTTTAATATGTTTGATTTAACATGTATCTGCCTATCTATCCAGCCCTTTTTTTATATATATATATATATATATATATAATCATGGTATAACTTTTTAATTACTATCAAAGATTTTCATAATAGTTTCTTGCAGATCTTTGGAAAAATATTTTCTCAATCAATCCAATTTTGAACACTTTAATCAATTTAAAATTACAACCCTCTCAACACACACATCCACAGGTGTACTCACATACTCAATATAAAAATGCCTGTTATAACATCTATATTTTCACATAACCCTTATAATTTCCCAGCCTTCTGTGAGAATGTAAACACCATAAAGGTGTGAATTTCTGTCTTTTATTCTCTAATTTGTTCCAAAAGCCTAGAAGGGAGCTTGTTGCATAATACAAAGTAAATATATAGAGGGTGGGCACATTTTTCATACAAACAACTACAAACCTACTTTTGTCCCACTCTATATTGTTTGCATTTATTATTAGAGGCCAAGTCCTAAGATTTGTGTACAGAAGGGATGGTTCCTCAGCCCAGCCTGCACCCTCTCCAATCTGGGACCCTAACCACTCGCCTGCCTGCTTGCCTGATCACCCCTAACCCCTCTGCCTGCTGGCCTGATTGCCCCTACCTTGCCCCCCTGCTGGCCTGATCTTCCCTAACTGCCTGTGCCTCAGCCCTCAGTCTGGCCTCCTTCTGGGGGAGGCAACCTGGTGGATCAGAGGAAGGTGGGAAGGCCCGCCCATGGCTGCTTGAGCCTCAGCCCTCACAGCCACTGCGGATGTCCAGAAGATGTCCACTCTAATTAGCATATTACCCTTTTATTAGTATAGATGTGTGTATGTGATGAAACAAGTCTCACCATATAGTATTCTTAAGTTTATAGGATGCAACTCCTTTTTATATGCAATTATATAACTTTTTGATACTTACATAATGCTGAAAATTGATCCAAAAGCCCTTCCCAAATAATTGAAAAACATTTTTCAGTCTCTTTGTAAAGATATCTATGTTCCACAGATATAACATCCAAGATAGATAATTTTTGGTGTGTTTTGTTGTTGTTGTTTTAAATTTTGTTTTATTGCTTAAAGTATTACAAAGAGTATTACATATGTAGATAGTTTTAATTAAGAATACCTGAAAATAAACCAGTTTCAAATTTAGTTGGCACTTCCATCATTCATTTCATTTCCTATCCGTTGTTTCTGCTATGATCTATTGTCAAGTTTCTTTAACTTGTTTCTACTACTTCTTCTAGCTGTTTGTGCTACTTTTACACTTAGACAGATATAAAAGTGAATAAGGTAATTGAATGCCATGAACACATAAGCCACATAGATATTTTCTCCTCTCTCTCTCTCTCTCTCTCTCTCTCTCTCTCTCTCTCTCTCTCTCTCTCTATTATTTATGGAAAACCAATGAACTTTTAAAATCAAAACAGTAATGCTAGAATGGGAAAGCACAAGCTTGAGATTTTGCCATCCCCACACTCTCTGCCATGCCCTCAAATTGACACAAATCTGCCTTCTGTGCTTCCTTTTCTAAGCTGTGCAGTGCTTTGCTGTTTTGACAATCTGTTTATTATGATGAGGTCTCAGCTTTGACTTAATCTTGACATCAGTTGACTTTTAGCTGGAAATCTGCAATTGAGATGGTGAAGCTGTCACTCTTGTTGACCTTTCAACAGCCTGGTGAGACGAGACTCGTCCCTTTTACGAGGCTCTAGTTAACAGGAGATGCTGGGGGCCAGTTTAAATCAGAGATTTGGAAACACAAGCTAACAACCTGACAAATAGGATGAAAACATTCAATGCGCAAAAACATGCTTGTTATTTCAGCAAATGATAGAAGCATTTTGGGTTTGGCTTACCCAGCTGTTTTTCAAATTACATAAGCCAAATTTCAGCCACTATTTTTTTAAAATATATTTTTATTGATTTCAAAGAGGAAGGGA
>PVJC01010001.1:0-44502 GCA_004026665.1 Murina feae
AATCCAGACATTAACTCCTTGCTAGCAATGACAGTCATAGGTGGCATCTGCTTCCAATAGAAGGCTCTTTTGTCTACATTGAAAATCTGCTGTTTTGTGTTGCCACTTTCACTATCTTAGATCTTCTGGATAACTTACTGCAGCTTCTACATCAGCACTTGCTTTTCCACCCTGAACCTTTATTTTATGGAGATGACTACTTTCCTTAAACCTCATGAGCCAACCTCTACTAACTTCAAATTTTTCTTCTGCCGTTTCCTCACTGCTTAAGCCAATCCTCTGGATAAGGATTTGGCTTAAGGGAATTTATGGCTCCTTTGATCTTATATCCAAGCCACTCAAACTTTCTCCATATCAGCAATAACAGCTGTTCCCCTTTCTTATCAGCCATGTGTTCACTGAGGCAACAGTTTTAATTCCCTTCAAGAACTTCCCCTTTGCATTAACAATTTGGCTACCTGTTTGGCACAAGATGCCTAGCTTTCAGCCTATCTCAGTTTTTGACCTGCCTTCCTCACTAAGCTTAATAATTTCTAGTTTTTGATTTAAAGTGAGAGACTTGCGACTCTTCAGTTGAATACTTAGAGGTCATTGGAAGGCTATTACTTGGCCTAATTTTAATATTTTTGTGTCTGAGGGATTAGGAAAGCCCCAGAAGAGGGAGAGAGATGGGAACAGCCTTTCAGTGAAGCAGTTAGAATGTAGACATTTTTTAAGTTTGCTGTCTTATATGGGCATGATTTGTGGCTCCCCCAAGCAATTACAATAATAACTCAAGATCACGGATCACCATTTATGTATATAAAAAGCCAGCAAGTAGAACGCCATAATGACCGGTAGCTATGACATCCACTGCAGCTAGCAAACCGGCCTGATCGGGGGTGGAGCTGGCTGGCCAACCTCCTGCGGCCCCTCCCCCTAGTCAGCCCCACCCCCGTTCGGCCTCTTCCACCCCAATCAAGGGTAGGGTGGCTGGCCAATCCCCCAAAGCCCCTCCCCCTGGCTGGCATCATCCCCAATTGTCCCCCATACCCCAAAAGGGAGCAGGACTGGCCAGCCAACCTCCTGCAGCCTCTCCTTCTACCTTCCCCCATCCCAGATCGGCCTCCCATCCTGGTCAGGCACAGGGATGGCTGGCCAACCGCCTGTGGCCCTGCCCCCTGGTTGGCCCTGCCCCAATTGACCCCCCATCCCATCAGCTTGCAGCCCTCCCCCCCAGCTGGCCCTGCTCCCAATTGGCCCCCACCAACCCAATTGGCCCACAGCCCTTCCCCCTAGCCAGCTCCATCCTTGATTGGCCCTCCCACTCTGATCAGGGGCAGGGCTGGCAGCTACCGCCTGCAGCCCCTCCCCCAGGATGGCCCTGCCCATGATTGGCTTCCCCCCCAATCGGGGGCGGGCCAGCCAGCCAACTTCCCACAGCCCCTCCCCCCAGCTGCTGGCTCCCGATTGGTCCCCCCACCCCATTTGAGGGCATGGCTGGTTGGCCCACTGCCCACATCCCCTCCCCACATCTGGTCCCACCCCCAATTGGTCCCTCCCCCTGGCCAGCCTGGCCCTGATTGGGCTGGGCCAGCGGATCCCACCTATTCACGAATTTGTGCACTGGGTCTCTAGTAACAAATACAATAATAGTGAAAGACTTTGAAATATTGTGAGACTTACCAAAATGTGACACAGATAAAGGAAATGAGTAAATGCTATTAGAAAAATGGCACAGATAGACTTGCTGGGCATAGGGTTGCCACAAACTTCAATTTGTTAAAAGTGCAATATTTGTGAAATTAGGTATGCCTGTATTCATTCATTATTTCTGATGTTCCTCTCTTTTTCCTATGTCTCTATAGTACTGTTTCTAAATATGTAGTTTATACAAAGTATTCAATACCAGGTAAAATGTGACAACTTTTTCTTTAAATAATATGGAGAACAATCAAAATTGATCTGCAGCTGCTTCTCTAAGAACAGTCCCAAGGCTGCTATCTTAGGCAAATCATCATTGTTGCTGTTGTGCATTGTGCATGGCCTTTTAAAGTATAAAATTTGTATTTATGATGCTTTAAAGTGCGGTGGTCGTAATGCAATATAAAATAACTTCAATTAGTATATTTATTCTTTTTCCACTTCAGTCTTTTAAAAGAACAGTAAACTCCCAGTGAACTTTTCCCCCGCACATGCCCTGACGTGACATATTTGAACTCACCATGAACTTTCACGTGAACTTTTAGTTATCCTTTGAGAAATAGAACAGATGGAAATGAGGCAGATTTTTCAAATATTTTTAGATGCTGTGCTTCGACATGTCTAACAGAGAGAGCAAGGCCAGCTATCTCTGTCCGATGTTTACTTTGCTGACTTTATGGTACTGCAGGCTATTTATTTATATGCCTGAATCAAGAGGTTTGGGTCATATATTTTTGTTTGTCTTCTTGATTTTATTTATTTATTTATTTTATTTTATTTTTATTTATTTTTTTGGCTTCTTGATTTTAAACCAATAGTTGTAAATGCATTTAAAGACAAAGCTGGGTCATAAAATGTAAGAAATTCTAGGAGAGCTTTGTTGAACCTATTGCAATAATATTGTTTCAAATCATTGAGATACTAGGGCCTTTTAAGGTTCATTTCAGGTTGTAGCATATGAATCAGATATATTTTTCACTTTAAATAGTTTGCAGCTAGGAATTCAGTTCAAAATGCATGGGGGTTTCCGAATGGTCACTTGAGAAAGGAAGAGGAAAATTAATTGAGCACCACTGTTATACTAGTACTGCCACGGTGTGAGATAGGCTCCTTGTATGTATGTAATCTGCAGCTCTCTTCTGAAGTAGTTTGTATGTTCATTTTACAGAAGAGGAAAGGGAGGCAGAGAGATTGAATAATTTGACTGAGAACACACAGCTAAACGGATTTAAATCTAGGTCTCCCAGATTTTCAAATCCTTACTCCTTCAGCAATTTTGTGCTCCCAGAAACAAAATGTTTGTTAGTTTGATCACATAGATACTAAAGATAAAAGTGTGATAAAGCTATAATACCCTTATAATCTTTGTTTAGAGATTGTAAAATTTTCTTTATTATTGATTGCACAAATACAGTCCTCGGGTTACATCAGACACGACATGCATCGTTTCGTGGTTATGTCGCCACCTCCCATTTATTTATATATATTAAAAAGTTCAGTCATTTCGAAATATGTACATATGTGCTTTATGTTTTTTATTATTTACCACAAGTAAAGGTCAGGAATCATTATCTTTCTTTTAAATATTTTTTACTGTTTCACTTCGTTACTGCTGTGTATGTGCTCCATGTGGGTGACGAAGGTGCTTATGTAGGTAGGTTCTGACTTACGGCGAAAATCGTGTTACGTCTCACCCTAGGAACAAACCTCCAATGTAGCCCAGGGACCTGCGGTATTCTTAAATAAGTTAGATTTAAAAACTTTCAGAATGCTTTCAGTGATATGAAGATAGTGACTAAGATTTTTGCTTCTCTTGCATTGCTTCTATTGTCTGCAAAATTATGATACATCTTATCACATTTTCCAAATAATGCAGCCATGTATGTTATTTGTCCACTGATACACATCTTCTTGCTTAGAATCAATTCTTATTAAGACCCACTTTATTTTCATACCATAATTTATTCATCTTGAGTAGTGTTTTAGATGGTACTTTGTTCAGAGAGCTGATAGTGTGGACACAGATATGTAAAATGGCACACAACTGCATTGATGCGATGAGAGTGTGACCTGTATTAAGCTGTGATTAGCCCAACTTCTCTGACACTTCACTAATTAATGACAGTTTTATTGCTGTGGCTGATAAAGATCTTTTCATTTCTCAAGGATGTGTTCAGAAGCTTAAAAGGCCAGTTGTGATCTTGTCAATGATGTAATTTAAATAGATAGCAAGTTAAAAGTAAGTTGCACTTCTTGTTTTAGGGAAATTTCTATATTCTCCATTCTTTAATTTTGAGTTAATTTAAAAAACACAGCTGTGTATTAAAAGTAATGAACAGATTTTGTACTAAAATAAGTGATCCTGATTTTCTCCTTAATGTTTAGGTGTTGAAGGTGGAGCCGTGCGAGTTCAAGGAGCAAAGGGGTCGCTTCCTTCTTCCTTTTATAAGGTCTTTTCTCTTGTGTGATTTTGTTACCTGCTTAGAATTCAGAGAGGAGGCGCATTAATTTCCCCATGTACAATAGATAGGGGATTGAATTAGGCATAAAGTATTAATTTCCTCTAGAAAATAGGCATAAAACATGGGGAGGGGAGGACAAGCCCACAGACCATCTTTGGTTTCTTGGTGTTGGTAACATTAGTTGGTATACATAAATTCCAGAACTTACACTATGGCAATTCCTTACATTTAGGGTAATCATTTTTATATGAAACTACAGGTGTGTATGGTAGTACCACCGTTACAGAGCACCATAGAGAAGGACCAGAGGATAGGTTTTGAAGTATTAATACAGAGAACATATATCTGTACGACATTAAAAATAATGTTACTAGTTTAGATGTGATATGTTCATGGCAGAAAACAAAATTTGCCTTTTTTTTTAGGCTGTTGCTTTAACAAAGGCTCTGAAGGCTATGAAGTGATGCTCTTTCTAAAAGGAAAACATCAGTTTTTTAAAAAGGCAAACTGAAATTTTAAAAATAGACTTGTTATTTATAATCTACAAATATTCCAGTTAGGACTGTTTGATTGCAAGAGACAACTCAAACTAGAATAAACAAAAATGAGTGGCAGTCACATACAAATACAAACATATATTTAGATATTTTAATTATATTAATTTAACACTAGAAGCATTTCTTCATGATTAAATACTTTCAACATTATTTCAAAAGTGCTCTATAGCATTCCATTATTGGCATATATCATAGTTTATTTAATCATTACATCCTTGTTGGACATTTAGATTGTTTCCAATGGAGTATTTCCAAATTCTCGTCCCAAGTAGAAGAAAAAGTTTGATTGGAAGCTTAAATAGCACAATTAAAGCCACAAAAAATATTTTTCTAAGTTCAGAAATTAATGTCAAATATAGTTGTAATTAATTATTTAGTTAATTTAGTTAGTAAAATTAACTGTTGAAAATGTTTAAATAACAT
Organism: Murina feae; assembly: GCA_004026665.1. Taxonomy (NCBI): domain Eukaryota; kingdom Metazoa; phylum Chordata; class Mammalia; order Chiroptera; family Vespertilionidae; genus Murina; species Murina feae. Next base: position 5,126 of record PVJC01010001.1, read on the forward strand.
TGAATTTAGTGTAGATTCAAAAGTAGTTTTTAAAGGAGATATTTCTTATAATGAACCTTAAGTCTGAATTTACTCTTGAGGAGTTCTTTAGTTTTTGTCATTTTGTAATCAGGATGTACCTTCACAGTTGGGCCAGTTTCTTCCATAATTTTAACCAGTACTTATAAGATCTATGCTAATGTTTGTAGTTAGAGCTTTGAGTTTCTAGAAACTGTGCCATATCTCCATTAAAAATAAAGCCACAATTCTGATTAAAACAGTATTTATATATTTTTCTAACTTTCTGCTATGAAATTACATTTTTATTATAACCTTACCTCCCACCATTTATTTTTATTTTTTAACATTTTTATTGATTTTAGGGAGGAAGAGAAAGGGGGCGAGAGATAGAAACATCAGTGATGAAAGAGAATCATTGATTGGCCGCCTCCTGCATGCCCCACACTGGGGATGGAGCCTACAACCCGGGCATGTGCCCTCACCAGGAATCAAACTGTGACCTCCTGGTTCATAGGTCAATGCTCAACCACTGAGCCACACTGGCCGGGCTCCATGGCCAATTTTTAAAGCTTCCACTTTACCTCTATGAAAATCATTATTACATTGAAGAAAATGCAACGTTAAGTGTACTTGGGACTGAAAAGATAACTTCTGATCAGCGGTTATATGGTCCACTCTAGGGCATATTACTGTTGGCATAGGTGATACCGTTGTTTATATTTGTAACCTTATGTCGTCAGGTAAGCGCTTCTTATCACGATGGTTTCAGAGCCACTGCTGTCTGCCCCATGGGAGGGCCAAAAGCAACTGAGAAGGGAAGGAGAACAGCTGAAAGCATTTTGAAAAGGTTTGTCTGTGAAACTGGAAGATGTGTTTTCTAGTCTAACTAAATTTAAAGCATGGCAGTGCCCAAGTTACTTAACAGGAGTCATTAGAATCACATTGTGGTCACTGAACATTTCCCCTGAAGGGATATGTTCACTCAGCACATTACAGTAAGCAACAGGTACTGATACAAATGAGCCCTCCACCAACAATTTTACAGATACCCAGAAACAGGTGTTAGGAAATTTTATGGATGCTAAATTCTACTAGAAAACCTATACTTTTTTTTTTTGTCTTAACCTAAAGATTACGTTTAGAAAGTTAGCATAATGCACACAGGCAACGGAGTCAGAAACAATCGACCCGTTCACAGGTCATACAGTGCCTACAAGTGTTTGGTGTCAGGAAATAATTTCGTTTATCCCGGAGAGTTCTCTTTTATTAAAAAAATTTATACATTTTTATGATATTTCTGTAACAAAATTTAACAATTTTTATAAATTTTCTAATGCCTGAATCAAATAATTCACATCCTATCCACAGGAGTAAAGCTCCCTACTATGTTATGCATTTAAAGTATGTTATTGAGTTAATCAAGAGAATCTGGGTTAAAGATTTAATCCCCTATTAATAAAAGTAAGTATTGGTGGCAGATATAAAAAGAGAAATTAGTGCCAATTTCTTTTTTAATAAGAAGAAACTCTTAATACCTTATTTCAATTCTTTATCAACAATGATGATCATAAAACATTTTAAGGTGCAAAAAGAATATATAAACAGGAAAATTAATGAAAATAGCCCATGATCCCATCATTTGATATAGAATCCAAGTATTTTTAAGTTAAAGACAACTGCAATTTGAATTTTTAATTCTCCACATTGTTAATGAATGAATGAATGAATTCTCTCTTTCAACTAACATTTGAATCACTTACTGCATGCCAGTCTCTCCTGGACCCTGACTATATAGTTGGGAGCAGACAGGGTGGCTATCCTCATCGAGTTTAGTATGTAGATAAATATTAAACTAATAACCAACAAATAAAGATATGAAAAGTACTTTGAATAAAAAGAAAAGGGGGTTATGAAAAAGAATAGGAGAACATAATTTAAATTTAGCAGGTAAGAAAGGTTTTACTAAGTGATATTTAAACAGATAAACCTAAAAGTTAAGTACCTTTGTAGGTATTTAAATAAAATAAAAGCAATGAAAACATAGTTACATATCATAATATCTAACACATTATTCAACAAATATTGCTGAATGAATGACTTCCAAAAGTCTTAAAGCAAACGTTAAAAGCAAGAAAGCATAAAACAAGATGTCAGAAGTCAAGTCAAAATCATAGTTCTATAAGTGAACATAAATGTTATAAATTGTTCAATCAAAAGATAGTCTCTTAGCCCAAATGGTGTAGCTCAGTGGTTGAGCATCAACCTATGAACCAGGAAGTCATGGTTTCCTTCCCAGTCAGGGCACATGCCCAGGTTGCAGTAGGAGAGTTCAGGCAGCAGCTGATCAGTGATTTCCTTTCATCACTGATGTTTCCATTTCTCTCTTCCTTTGTTTCTCTGAAATCAATAAAAATATATTTTTAAATGGTAGTCTTTTAGAGTCAATTAAAATCAATATTTAACTAAGTGTTATAATGCACATTGAAATAAAACAATTGAAAAAAGTAAAAAATATCAGAATATGCAAGAAACAAGAAAAAGAGTGAGGAAGTAAAAAAAGGAAGAGGAGGAGAATGAGAAAGAAAAAACAAAGTGAGTTGATAGTGACAGTAACGTAGAATTTAAATGGCATAAAATGTATCGCACAATAAGTTCATGCAGATGTGCTAAATAACAAGGCATTGAGACATTTAGGTCAGAACTGCTAGATACATTAAGAAAAATTGAAGAGAAATACAACTGCTGCGGAAGACGTTAACAGACCTTAGTATTTATCAAGTTAATTTAAAAAGAACATAGAGTATTAGAATAATATAATAGTGCTGAATGAATAGCTACAGATAGAACATTTTCCCCCAACAGACAAGTGTGCACCTTGTTTCCAAGCATCCTCAAGGCTACCTGAATCTATTTCAAAAAGAGGAAATTTTGCAGATCACAGCCTTTGACCATATGTAATACAACAAATTAGTAATAAAACTTTTGTAATCTGAAGCTAAAGCTAATATTCAGGAATGAGTTGATACCCCGAATGCCCTCCACTGCCCCAGTCCTTTACCTGTAATTGTTATTAACATCCAAAAGGGGTGGTCTTTATCAAGAACCAAAACTGAAGGCATGTTGGAGTTGATCTACCATAAATTCATGAATTTTTTTGTCACCTTTGCTGCAGAACTCGTCTTATGTTTGAAAAAGCTGGCTTAGGAGATTATAGTGAAGTTCATGTACAAATTTTAGGATCTGAAGAAACATATGGAGCACAAGCTAAAGCAAATTGGAATGGGGTAAGTAGAACAGCCCGTATTTCTTAAGTTCCCGTGTAAGCGAATGGTATGGAATATTCTTAATCACTTACAAATGAAAGTGTTTATTGTAAGGAATGACCTAAGGTTTAATGGGTTAGGAATTTTGGGTTGCTTCAGTTTTGTAGTATCTATTTTTTAAATCTATGTTCTACAGCAAGCTGGTTCTTCAGTTTGAATTTTCTATTTGCCTGCTGCAAAACTCATCCGAATTCCATCCCCTTTCTTTCTTATCCTACATTTAATATTTGAGTTATGTTTAGGCTTTTGGATGTCACATATATGGTTTTCTTCAAAAGTGTTTAGGGAGCTATGAAATTTAAATTTTTAACTTCTGATGAATTCTCAATAATCGGTTGATCTTTAGCAGCAAAAATAGAAAAACATTTCTTTCATTCTTACAGGAAGTTTGCTAGCTATTCACTAGAAAAGGTATAAGAGATTCAGAAGTGTTTTTTGGCTTACATTAAAAAATTTAATATATAAAGTATGTCAAATCTATTGTGACCACCATTAAAAATCAATTTCATTAATCTACTTCAAGGCATTTTGAGATTATTTTAAAAATATGAAGTCTTATCAATGTGGCATTAAATTATGGATAATTTGACCTTATCTGGATAGTTTTTTTTCTCTATCATATATTTAATTCTAACAGAAGTATTATGGGTGTGTCTTATATAACTTTCTACTTAACATCTTTAACCATTTTGAATATTTTTTAGGACTTTTTAGCCTCAACAGTCATAATCACACAAGTGTGGCCATTTTATTATTCTGGATTATTTGTAGATATTTTGGCCATTGGTATTGCTTTCACTTAAGTGTTAATCAAAGGTGGAAATGTATACGGGAAATAACAGTAACAATCACAACACCAATTGAAAGGTTAATACGTGCTAGGCACTGTTCTAAATTCCTTATTTGTGGTCACTTAGCTATCACAACAACCCTTTTAGGCACATGTCAATATTTCCATTTTATAAATGCAGAAACTCAGGCACAGAGAGGTTGAGTAATTTGCCTGTGATCGGACAGCTAAAGAGGAGGAACAGGACCAAATTTTGAACCCCCTACAGTCTCCTAGCAGTTGCACTTTTAACCCTATGAGCAACAGGTTCTTTTTAATGTGGAGTTGATTAAAAAGATCTAAACCCTTTATAACTGACTTATTAAGGCTTGAGTAAATATAACAAGATAACTCATTATATTTTAGAAAAGAAAAATAATATTGTTATATATATGGTCTTAGGTATATTAAATAATTCAAGTATCTGTGTCCAGATCTTTATTAAGACTCTTTTCTGTTTAGGAATTTTTCTTTTCTATATAAAACAGTGAGCTCAACAAAATATTGGATAAATATTTTATTTTGGAGAAAGAATTGTTGGTTGCATAATTTTTGCAGCCTGTTTTTCATTTTGTTGTATAAAGCCCCCCAAATGCTAAGAACTGTTTTATATTTTGTAGACTAGTGTGTGGTAAGGTCAGGATATAAACTTAGGGGCTATTTAGAGTTATATGAGAAATTTTAGATGCTTGATAAAACTCAGAAACAAGAACCAGGTGTCAAAGTGTAGATATTCCACTGTATGCAGAAATGTGTGCTCTATTAGTTGCTAGTTGATTTAATTGCCATATTTTTAATTGCCATATTTAATTGACTGAATTAGATTGAGTGAATGTAGAACATAAAATGAAAGGTTATTGTGAAAGCCAACTTTTAGTCTGTTGTTTGAAAAGGACTCTTCATTAAAGCTTGCTTGAAAACAGTACATAATGTCTATTTTTCATGATGTGCCCATGAACCTCTATTTAGTCCCATAATTAAATAGTCAGATTCATTAATTTAGTTTTAGAGGGAGAGATTGACAGTACATATAATGGAAAAAGTAGAAGGTAATTATTGGTCTTATTAAAATAATTATAGCTCATATTTGTACTTGAAGAAGTGTTTCACATCTAATGCCACATTATTTTATATTACTGACTCTATGAAGTAATTAGAAAGCTGATATTATCTGCATTTTACTGGAAAGGAAAATAAAGTTATAGAGACATGAACTGGTAATTAAGGACAAGCAGATCTTCAGAATAAGAGGCAGAACTAGACCTTAGAATTTCACTCTTTCCAGTGAACTTCCAAATGACCACATATTTCAAAGAAGGTGATTGGGATCGGGCTGTGCCCAAAATTTTCTAGTAAATATTAGTGTCATGGAGAAGAGTTCTGTTCTTTTTCCACTGCCTTCCTTTTCCTCTACCCACAATGAGAAGTGGAGGGGGAACTGAATATTAGTAATGCAAGACTTGCATTTTAAAAGTAACACAAAGCAATTCTTAAAGTTTTTAAATGACATTTTTATTTATATACTTTTATGGTTAATTCTGTTTCCAAGTAGGATAATTGATTAATGCTATGAACTACCCAAAGATTATAGGTCATCTTTGTTGCAGATATTTTTCAGGAGCTATAGCAATTTTACACATATAATTTAAAATTATCTCTCCTATGAAAAAGTAATGGGCATCGCCCTGGCTGGTGAGGCTTAGCTGCTTGGAGCATCATCCCATGCACTGAAAGGTCGCGGGTTCAATTCCTACTCAGGGCACATATCCAGGTTGGAGGTTCGATCCCCGGTCAGGGTACATATGAGAGGCAACCAATACATATTTCTCTCATGAATCAATGTTTCTCTCTCTCTCTCTCTTTATCTTTAAAATCAATAAAAACATCTCAGGTGAGGATTAAAAAAAACAACTAAGAAACTATCACCCTTTTAAGAAAAAAAGTAATGAGCATCAATTAAATAAAAGAAAGGATAAATGGAAAAAATAACAAAGGCATTTCACAAATACAATTTTAGCAATTTTCTAACCTATGTTTACCATGTGTCAAGTTAAATTCCCAAGATAAAATTATTATTAATAACAAATAGGGGACTAAGAGTGTTATCATCTATTTTTAATAAGATGTTTATTTTGTGAACATGTGTGACATAATCAAGAAAACTTACAATAATAAACTTCTTATAGTAAACATGCATACCAGAAATATTTATATAACCCAGAAAAAAAAATCTTCTTTTATGGTGTGCAAATACAGATTGTGCCTTATTTTGGCCTCTGCATTTGTTCATTTCTACTCTTTGTCAACAGGGTCCACGAGAAGTAGTTCTTTGGCTTTCGGTACTTCATAAAGAGAAGAAGGCACTGGAGATTTTTTCAAGAGAAGTTGCACCAGCAGGGACTGGAATGGGTAAGCATACATGTGTTTATTGTTGCAGTTCTGAGAATCCCTGACTTTCTAATCACCATCGTCAGTTTTAATATTCTAATATTCTAATATTAATTAGACCTCTGAATATGCATAATAGTGGGTTTAGGTGATAATCCCAGACAAAGCAACCTGGTAAAGTTTATTATAGGCTTGCTGTGCCCACGTCACCATCACATCCTGGGTTCCAGTTTCCCTACATTAGGATCCTTTTCCCCCAGAATGGACTCCTCTGGTGCTTTTTGAACAGGTCCAGTGCTGCCCTGTGCCACTCCACCCCTGGCCCCGACACCCAGGGCCCTTTCCTTTCCTTCGGCGCCGTTGCTTTTCCCTCACAACTGAAACTGACCTGCAGCACCACAGGACCGGGCCTCTCCAGGCTTCAGTTTTGCTAATCCAGTGACCCATCCTTTCATGGGTCTGTAACTTCTGAAAGACCATGAATTCCCACATTGCACATATGGAGAAGTGTGGCCTGGGGAGTGAAGTAGGTGAAACGAGAGAAGGCAGACGCCCTCCTTTGCTCCTAAGAGGAGAAGTAAAATTTTCTAGTAAATATTAGTGTCGTGGGGAAGAGTTCCGTTCTTTTTCCACCACCTTCCTTTTCCTCTACCCACGATGAGAGGTGGAGGGGGAATTGAATAGTGGCAACACAAGACTTACATTTTAAAAGTAACACAAAGCAAAAGTGGACAAGTGGGACTGCCTTAAACAAAAACACTTCCGCACAGCAAAAACCCACAACAACCAATAAAATAAGAAGGCAACCTATGAAATGGGAAATACTTGCAAACCATATATCTGATAAAGGGTTAAGGAACTTATACAATGAACAGCAAAAAACCCCCAACAATCCAATTTAAAAACAGGCTGAGGAATAGACGTTTTTCCAAAGAAGACATACAAATGCCCAACAAATACATGAAAAAAATTGCTGAATATCACTCATCACAAGGAAAATGCAGTAAGTTGTCACCTTCCACTTGTTAGAATTATTTAAAAAAAGAGAGAGAGTGAGATAGCAGATGCTCCTCAAGAAAGGGATTGAGAGAGGGAGAGACAGACAGAAAGGAAGAAAAGGAAGGAGGGAGGGGAAGAAAAAGGATTGGGACAAAAATGTGAACATATTGTTAAGCTATAAAGTAATACACATGAGCAAAATGCAAAGTGATCTCAATGAAATATTTGTACAGTGTGCATATATATATATATATATATATATATATATATATATATAACCTAGTCATGTCTCTTCTCAGACTGCATATTGCTCATCACTTTACTTTTTTTATTGATGATTTGGAATTGCCATTTTGAACATATGAACTGCATAGACTGATACTCCTTCTATAGTTTCCATTAATCTTCAGGTTTGAGAGAAATAAAATCTATAATGTGTTTCACTATTTTTTTAAATTTGTGATGCAGCTAAAGTTTCTAAGTGATACTGAATTTGGGAAGGAGTTCAGGGATTCTGGGTACTATATTTAATTTCTCATTCTAGGACAAATTTTTTGTTATAGTTTCTTCTAATGCAGTGGTTCTCAACCTTCTGGCCCTTTAAATACGTTGTGACCCAACCATAAAATTATTTTCGTCACTATTTCATAACTGTAATGTTGCTACTGCTATGAATCGTAATGTAAATATCTGCTTTGCAGGATGGTCTTAGGCGACCCCTGTGAAAGGGTCGTTCGACCACCCAAGGGGTCGCGACCCACAGGTTGAGAACCGCTGTAATCTAATGGAACAGTCACAGCACACAGGCTCAGCGTGGAACAGCCTGACACAGTTTTACGTCCTGCATAATGAGTTGCCAGCTTTCTGCTTGCAGTCAGTATCTGTGCCTTTGCTGCTCCAAGCCCTTCCCCAGTAATCCAATCCCACGTCGCAGATTGTAGCACCCCATTTCCAGGTATCAGATTCTATATAGGTCAAGGTTCTTGATCTCAAACAGAACTCAAGTGAGTTTAAATAGAAAAAGATTTATTGAAAGTTATTAGAATCTTAGGAGAACCATAGAACCGGTTTGGATACTAACCAGTCAGCCCGCGCGCGATTCTGCTGCATCAGGCAGGTAGGGTGTGTGTCAGAGTCCACCTTAGTTGTCTCAAGAACACAGGGCTCCACCACCCTGTCCCCAGAAGATACCAACTCCCTGCATGCAATGCCCGCCTCTCATTGGTCATTTCTCATCCAAGTCATGGTTAGATGCCTAACCGTGGAACTTAGGCCACATGCCAGCACCCTAGCTACGGGAAGACTGGGAAATGTTGGAGTTGGAGTGGGTGAGGGTGAGCCAACCTGCAGTGTTGGCCACAGTTCCCTGCTCCCTTACAATCTCATTGTGAGACTTTAGGCAAGGTGCTTACCCCTCTCTAACGAATCCGTCCTCCTAATACCTAACATGAGGATTTTGGACCTCATGGGTTCCAAGAGTCTTTACAGTAATGCAAGTCTGCATCTGTACTAGTTACAATTCTGGCTTCCAGTGAGGGAATCCTTACAGTAACTAGAGAAAGTAAGTCCATGGGATTTATTGACTCAGAGCTAATTGTGGGAAGAGCAGGGCTGAAACTGGCATAAGGGGTGTCTGCCTGCCTCAGCTGGCCTCTTACTGTCTCTCCTCTCTGCTTTGTGTAAAGACCGGCTCCTCCATGAAGCTAGAGCAGCAGCCCCTGGCCACTCCAAAGCTCACGTGCGAGATCATAGAGGAAAAGAGTTCTTTTCCAGACTCAGTTTTGAAGGTCCCAAGGACTCTTTCAGGCAAGCTTGGCTTGTGTGCCTGCTCTTGTGGGCAGAGGAGTGGAGCAAGCATGTCAAACTCTTGGCCAGTGGGTTTAACGTGCTTACAGTGGAGTCTTTAACCAGAAAGGGGGTCCCGTAGGTGTGGCCACAAGAGAATTGGTTTGAGGAGTCAGCCACCTCCAGTCTGTGACCGCTGCAGATTCTAAGACGTGGAGTTTGTTCATTTGTTTTCAGACTTTGATTTTGTGAATCGCAATGTTGTGGAGGATTTAGTAGATGATACAAACACCATATAGATTGAGCACCTGCAACCAGGGAGTTTAAAATTTTATTATAGAGATAAAACAGATAGAGGCATATGAAGATTTAACCGTAAACAAATCTCAGATGTTGGCTGTGTTGGTATGTAATGTGCAGTGGAAGGTACATTATTATACTGAAATATATTTTGTCTTTAGCAATCAATATGATTTTGTACTTTGACTCTATACTTTATGAACATAGCTTGTATAACAGGGAGAAAATCTACCATTTTCTCCTTGAATCAAAGAATAGGTGGCTCATCTTAAAATGTATGTGGAATGCAGATAGCATTTTGAATATTAGGTTCTATTGTGTTGGCAATTAGGTTGTGGGAATGGGTGGAAAGTTCCAATCAATGTGATGGTCTTAGGTTCATTGTACAAATGAACTTCCTGGTTTTATAATCTGAAGCACATGCTTATTAAGTAGAGAAAACTAATTGCAGTAAATCCTGGCAGTAATCTGGATATTTCAATAATGTCTCACTGTTATTTCTGAATTTACTTTTAACACTGTTACATAAGGGTCTTATTTTTAAATTGTTTTAGTCTTGTTGGCCTCTCTCTGATGATCAATTTAGAGTGATTGAATCAGATTGTGTTTAATTAGATTTTATACTTATATGTCATGTCAAAGCTCTTGAGTGTATTTTGTGCCTTTTTTCTCGTGGGCAATCCATATTGATGTAGTTAGTCGTTTGTACATATTCTGATTAATTATTTCTTTTTTCAAATTTCTATTGCCATAGACAATGAGCACTTTATACTCCTTGCTTTCTTGGTTGTAAAGACCAGCTTCTCCATGAAGGTGGAGCAACAGCCTCTGACAGCTCCAAGGCTCACATCCAAACCACTCTGAGATCAGAGAGGAAAAGAGCTCCTCATTCCCAGACTCGGTTTTGAAGGCCGGAAGAACAACCTGACCACCTTATTTAAGATCGCTTAAACATATCCTGTCTCCCTTCTCTGCTTTATTTTTCTTGAGGGCGCTTATCACTTTATGACCTACTTTAAAAAGATTTGAATTACAGTTGACATACAATATTATATTAATTTCATGTTTACAACATAGTCAGTCGACATTTACATAGCTTACAAAGTGATCACTGACCACTTCTTGCTTTCTAAAATAGGATAGACATTTACGTTCAATGAAGGCATGAATGAACTAGGTGCAAAGGACAGCAAAGTAGAACTGGGTGAATGTATCATTCAGAAGGGCTACACCTCACTTAAAGGGAACCAAATGGGTACTTTGAAATACTTTTCCTCCTTTGTCATTATTTGAATGCATAATTTTAAGTTCTTACTCTTTAATATGACGGCTGATTCTTATAATAAAATAATCTTGTACAATGCATTGTCCTGATATGAATTAACAATTTTTTAGGGTTAAATAATAAACTGAGAGAATAAGCTTTAGAAATAAGTAAGCTCTTTTTTTAAAAGCCAACAATATAGCAAAATTTTAATTACCTTTACAGTGTAACAGACTGACATACCTCAAAGTGGGGCTGGGGGGATGAGAGAGATAAACCAAAGAACTTATATACTTATATGCATAACCCATGGACATTGACAATAGGGTAGAGAAGACCTGAGGAGGGGGTTGGGTGAAAGGGGGGAAAGTGAAGGGAGAATGGGATATATCTATCAACAAGAAAAAATATATTTTAAAAAATACAGTATAATTTCTAGAATGAGCAATGAAAAAAATGACTATGCCATCTTATTTTACATACAGAGGAAGAACTGAATAGTCATTGTGTATATCCTGGACATCAGTCTTAGAGATATGTTTCTTAATAATCAGTGCCAAGTTTGCCTAGACCATAACTGGCTTGCGTGTATTTTTGGTGTTGATAATATTGTAAATATTCATTTGACACTTTTACTTTGCTTTACTTCTGTGTCTTTTGTTTGTGAACAATCATAAATTCTCATGTGGCCCAGATAGCAGGAGTATGCAATGGGGACTTACTGTTAGGAATTTAAGCAGAATTCAATTACTATAAAGTATTTCTCTAACAGGAAAAGTATAAGACAAACTCTCTCTTGACCTTTGTTTCACATGAAAATGACCAGAGTTTGACACCAAAACGACAGCTGGTTAAAGCAGCTTGAGATTTCAAAATGCTTGAGTATATATAAATATTATGACTGATCTCATAAGTGTGTTATAAAACACTGTAAGAAAGGTCCTTGGTCTAACAGTTTGCTACATTTTGGTTTTATCTTTTGAATTTAGTAGAAATAAAATAATGAAAAACATGTAGTTGAACTCAACAGAACCAAGATCAGAGGTTAAGACTGTGAATGCATATTACCATGTTGTGCACAAACCAAGGGCTCAGCTCCTTGTAGTTTGATGATATGACAGGTCCTGCTCCAAATTAACTTTATGTCAGTAGTAACAGCATGTAGAAAATCCATCACTAAAATTTTGTTTGGCCACTTCCTTTTCTGTCACAGAACATGTTAGGGCAGAGGGAACTCTCAGAAATCAAGGTAGGTCATGGACAGATCATTTCTATACTCTGGTCTCCTAGGAGTCAAAGCCCTACTCCTGAAAATTCTCTTGACTTTGTTTTTTAAATCTCATTCAAGCTACTGCTCTGCTAAACATGTATTGCTTGGAAGGGCTAAGTAAACCAGGCTTCGTTTTGAAGGTCCCAAGAAGGACTCTTTCAGGCAAGCTTGGCCTGTGTGCCTGCTCTGGTGGGCAGAGGAACTACTTGGAGTTTCTGTGCAGTTCTCTGTGGTCAAGAAAAACTTGGGATGACCCAGTGAAAAGAATAGGAAGCAAAATTAATAAACAAAAGTCACAGTGATGAAGTTTGTTATTAAACAGAACAGATTTAGATTATCAGCCTCACAGAGTTCAGGCAGAAGCTTTCCCATGAGGCCTGCAACATTTCTGAAAGGCGTTAGCATCAATTAGTGAAGAATTAATTCAGAAACGTGGAGGTTGAGTGAGGACGTGTCATCTGCATGTGAGTGCAGATCTGGGGAGCAGAGCAAAGGCTGTGTCAGTCTCCTGCAGGTGCCATGGTTGGCATAGATTGAGATGAATGATTTTATTTGTTTATTTTTATTTTTACTTACATTATTTTTTTTTATTGATTTCAGAGAGGAAGGGAGAGGGAGAGGGAGAGGGAGAGGGAGAGGGAGAAGGAGAGGGAGAGGGAAAGATAGAAACATCAATGATGAGAATCATTGATCACCTGCCTCCTGCATGTCCCATACTGGGATTGAGCCCACAACCCAGGCATATGCCCTGACTGGAAATCAAATGGCAACCTCCTAGTTCAGTGATCAACCACTGAGCAATACTAGTTGTGCTATTTTTTATTTTTTTTTAAAAATAGTATATGCACATGGTACAGAATTCAGACACTGCAACAAAATCAAATGAGAATTAAGTCAGCTTCTCACTTCAACTCCCAGTCCCCAATTCATTCTGAAGGGTCACTACTTTTTTGTAAATCCTTCTATGCTCTATGCAGAGACAGGCATACAACTTTTTTTCCCCAACACAAACAGTAGTATTATATACAACATCTTCATTTTATGCACAGATAGCATGTGAGTCATATTATTATAAACCTTGTTTTTTTAACCTAATAGATTATATATTCACTAGTGGCCCAGTGCACAAAATTTGTGCACTCAAGGGGGGGGGGAGTGTCCCTCAGCCCAACCTGAGCCCTTTTGCAGTCCAGGAGCCCTTGGGGGATGTCTGACTGCTCCCACCACCACCACTGTGCTTGCCAGCCTTGAGCCTGACTTCTGGTGCACTGACCACCAGGGGACAGCTCCTGAGTTGAGCATCTGCCCCCTCGTGGACAGTGAGTGTCATAGTGACCAGTCATTCCACCATTCAGTCTATTTGCATATTAGCCCTTTATTATATAGGATTCCTTTTAATTTCCTCGATTCCTTTTAACAGCCACATTATATTCTGTCCTATAGATGTGAAAATTCTTTGTGATAGACATTTAAGTTGTTTCAAGTCTTTTGGTTCTGTAGACCATCATTCAAAAACCCAGAAATCACCCTGACCCACTCCTCTCTCTCTCATTCTCTACACCCAGTGTGTGGCCTGATTCTGTCAGTTCCACCTATGCAACATGTGGTGTGCATCTGTTCCCTCTTGCCACCTCCACTGCCATACCCCAACCACACCTGACATGGCTTATTGCATTAGCGTCTCACTAGTCTCCCTGACTTCACTCTTGCCCCCTTCAAGTCATTATTTACATGCAATGAACGTGAGCCGTTCTCATCATAAGAGAAAGGCAAACTACAATGAAATGCCATTTTCCACCTAACCGATTGTCAAATTTCAAAAAATTTTGATAATAGGGTGCTTTTGTAAGGGCTGTAGGATTATAGGCACTCATACATTCCTGGTGGGCGTATAAATTAATTCACTCAGTTTGGGGAGCAATTTGGCAATATCTATCAAAATTAAAATTATGTAGAGCCTTTATGACCCATCTGTTTATTTCAGGGGATTCATCCTTCAGATATCTTATAGAAGGGCAAAATTATATACATGAGTTAAAAGAAACATGATTTAGCCTGGCCAGTGTGGCTCAGTAATTGAGTATCAACCGAGGGCCCAAGAGGTCCCTGGCTTGATTCCTAGTCAGGGCACATGCCCCAGTTGTGGGCTCAATCCCCAGTAAGGGGCATGCAGAAGGCAGTTAATTGATGTCTCTCTCTTATCAATGTTTCTATCTCTCTACCCTCTCCCTTTTCTCTCAAATCAGTTTAAAAAAACCAAAACATTTAAGCCCTAGCTGGTTTGCTCAGTGGATAGAGCTTTGGCCCACAAACAGTAGGGTCCAGGGTTCACTTCCAATCAAGGGTTGCAGGTTCCCCAGCCCTGGTCGGGGTGCATGTGGGAGGCAACCAAAGTGTTTCTCTCTGCCTCTCCCTCTCCCTTCTATTCTCTCTGTAGAAATCAATGAAGAAATATTATCGGGTGAGGATTAACAAAAACCAGTGAAACACGATTTAAACGAAACAGTGGCATATCTGTACAATTGAACACTATGCAGCTTTTGTGAGCTGATATAAAAAAAAATGCTCTAAGCTAGTTAAGGGAATAAAGCAAAATGCAACACAATGTGTATGCTACAATTTTTGTTAAAAAAGAAAGAAAAGTATGTTTGGTTCTGAGACAGAAAGCTGAGTGGACAGCTGTGAGAGGAAGATGATAATGTAAATACCTTTTCATTGAACTTAATATTTAGTTTATACATTGAAGAGGAAAAAGCATTGTTTTTAAAGGGTGATCTTGCCCAGCCGGTGTGGCTCAGTGGTTGAGCATTGACCCAGGAACCAAGAAGTCACTGCCTAGTCAGGGCACATGCCCAGGTTTCAGGCTCCATCCCCAGTAGGAGGCGTGCAGGAGGCAGATGATTGATGATGTTCCTCTCTCATCGATGTTTCTAGCTCTCTATACCTCTCCCTCTCTCTCTAAAAAACTCAATAAAATCATATTAAAAAATAATGATCTTTACCAAGAGGGAGAGGCATAGAGCGCACATGGCTTCTGTGCTCAGCGTCCTTCTGTGACTCCCTTGCATTAAGGAGAGAACCCAGTCCAGGACCACATGCCCCGATGTGGGCCAGCTTTTGTCTCTCTCCCCACAGAGTCTGTTGGGGACTTCTTTCTTGTTCCCCACGCTGCACCCCTGCTTTCAGAGCCTTTAACATGCCATGTCCTTTTCCACCTCTGGAATGAGAAAGTATATGTACCTTTGATTTTCCCTGCTGCCTGAAATGCTTATTTCTTTTGCTGATTCCTTTCTTTTATCAGTGACTTCCACGGAGAAAATGTTTCCAGTCTAAATTCAGTTTCCTTATTAGCCTGTCTCATAAAAGGATGCAATTACATATTTATTTGTATGGATTTTACTTAGTGTCTGCTCTGAGTACCACTTTTTACTTTATCAGAAGGGATAGTGGAAAAACTCAAGGAATCTGAGTTCTGATCATTTGACTGCCTAACTGTGGGCTTTCAGAGAATCACTCAACTTTTCTGGATTTCAGTTCTCTCATCTGTGAAGTCAGAAATCTAGACTAATTGACTTCTAAGGCCCCATAATTTATATATGAAGATATAGTGTAAAGTGAAATATACATAAATACTCAATCTTAATATAATGTGAAATTCATTTATATATTGCATGCTTGCATAAAAGAATTTTATATTATAAGTGACAGTTTAGTTGACTTTTTTCTTCTGAGTTACTTTACTTTATGATTATTTCCCACAGTATAGTTTCTTAATTCCTTCCGTTCCTTTTAAGATGTGTCTGCTACCTAAATATCCAGATAACATTCATGTACAGACAACATAGTCTTATATGCCAAAATGTACAGACAACATAGTCTTATATGCCAAACCCTTACTGTTTTCTTGTAATACTCTCCTTGCCATATATTTATAAGGCATTATATTTTAGCCAACAGGTGTCATTTGAGTTATTAGATCATGGAAGTCTTTTCTCATTATTGTTCTTAATTAAATTATAAATCCACTAGGTGGTGCATGTGGACAGAGAGAGAGAGAAAAGTTACTACCTTTTTCTTCTCTATAGCTCAAGTTTAAAAAGTTCTGTTTAAGAATGCTAACCATTTCTGATTATGTTTTGGTTTTTGGAGCAAGGAGAAGTTGTCCCCATAAAAAAACAAAACTCACAAAAAAACACAACCAAAAAGGATTTCCTGCAATAAGGTTTAAGGTTTCCCTGGGCTGTTAAAAAGAGTTCATTCTATAAATTGAATATTTAAAGTAGAAAAAATGTATCAAATAAGCACAATGTTATTCTATTAATGTGATGAAAATTGTTTGCCATCTTATCTCTTTCAGCTATTTCAGTTGGAATAATAAGTTGATTCTATTCCGTATGAATTTTTACTTGTCAAATTATTCCTCCATTTACTTATTCTTAATTATGAATTCTGGACATTGTTTTAACTTGCATTTTTCTGAAGAGCTTAATAGCACCCTGTGTTAGAAGATTACTCCTTTGTGAGAGTGGACCACACTGAGGTTATATTATACCATTAATCAAACCCTTATATTGTAAGAAGGAAATTGTTTTAATTTTTTTTTCTCTTTAGCACCTGGTCTGACGGGAGTGGTTGGAGGTCGTCCGAAAGTGTGAGTTTATTGATGATATGCTAGAGTTTGTTTTTATATATTGCTCTCCTCACATCATGTTCTGGATAGGGGGTGAGAGCAGGGCAGGTCTGGGATCCTAAGCCTGTCCTCCTGGCACATCTTATTCATTAACTCTCCTGAGACTCCGGGGACCTATGGAGGCTCCTGAACAGTAAGCTGGCCTTATCTGACAAGCACCTGTGCTGATCCTGGATGACTCAGGAAGGTGAATTAATCCCTGGGGTTAAAGTTCTCATGAGATAAATGGCTTTTCTAGGGAGTAGAAAAACAAGGCTGAGCTAATTGGTCTTTCCAACCACTAATTTACAGTGGGAGAAATGCACTTTATTGACAAGTAACGGAACCTTATTTAGCCTCATCTAACAAAATTAGAGGAAGGTGGCCATCTCATTTAGGTTAGGACTTCTACCAGAATTGGTAGTTCTTTTCGTAAAAAATGAAGTAAGTTCATGTGCTATAGTGGAATTTTCTAGCAGCTTCATGTTCTATTCTTTGGTGATAAGATGTGATATGTTAAGATTACTGAGTTCCAGTGTGTATTTGTGTCAGTTTAATCAAGAATGCATGGATACTCTTTCTGTCTAAAAGTCTGACAAGGCAGAAAAAGAGCTTCAAAAGGGTTGTCTTGTATTGTTTATTCTTTCCTGCCCATTCTGTCTTGAACCCTCTACAACAAAAAGGGTTTCACCCCTATTGGTCCTTCAGAACTGCCTTGTCAAGGTCTCCTATACCATTTGTTTAATACGAAGGTCCGTTTGTTGTCATCATCTTACTGCACCCTGAGCATAATTTTCCTCCTTTGAATACTTTCTTTTTTTTTACAGAGATGAAGGGAGAGAGATAGAGAGTTGGAAACATCGATGAGAGAGAAACATCGATTGGCTGCCTCTTACACACCTCCTACTGGGGCTGTGGCCACAATGGAAGTACATGCCCTTGACCGGAATCGAACCTGGGACTTTTCAGTCCGCAAGCCGATGCTCTATCCACTAAGCCAAACCGGTCAGGGCTGAATACTTTCTTAACTTGGCTTCCAAGGTGCTAGCTTTCTGTGGATGTCTCCTGCCTTGTTGTCAGAAACTCCTCCATTTCCTTTGCTGGCTCTTCCTCCCCCCTGACTTTGAAACATTGCAGTACCTCAAGGTGTGGACCTCCCTTCTTTTCTACATACACTTGCACCTTTGATGAGTTCATTTTATCTTTACCTTTAAATACCGCTTATGTTCCAATGGCTGTCAAATTTATTTCTCTAGCTCCTATGTCTTCCTTGGTCCTCAAACTCACATAGTTTTTACTTAATTACTCCCATTTTGGATGCCTAGTGAACCTCAAGCTTAACGTGTCCCAAACTCAACCCCACAATCTCCATCCAACCAATCCACCCTATTTTCCGTTAATAGCAACTTCAAGCCAAAAACTGACTACTTCCTTTTCCTGTCTTACATACAGGCCAGTTCTGTGTCAAAAGTTGTCAGAAGTTCTGTGCCAAAATGTCACTAATCACCCTCATTATGACCACCCTGGTAACAGCCACCATCATCTCCGGCCTGAATTATTACAATAATCTCCTAATGAGTCTCCCTGGTTCTAGTTCCCACTGTAATTTGTTCTCAAAACAGAGTGACTGTTTTTATTTTTTTAAATTTTTTTGTTGTCGTTGACACTATTACAGATGTCTCCCATTCCCTCCCCTGCTTTGCCCACCTCCACCCAGCCCCCACCACCTTCTGCTGGCGTTCTCCACACTGTTGTCTGTGTGGAGGGGCTATGAGTATATATGTTCTTTCTTTAAACATGTAAGCCAGATGATATCACTCCTTTGTTTCAAATCTTTACTCTTACCTAGAGTTGATGCTGAAGTCCTGAAGATGGTCTAGCAGGTTCTACCCAATCTCTGTTCTCCAGTCTCCACCTTCTCCCAGGCACTCACTCTCCTCCAGCCTGCCACACTGGCCTCACTTCCAGGTTGCCTCAGGTCTTTGCACTTCCTCCTCACTCTGACTCAAAATGCTCATGGCTCCCTCCCTCACTTCAGGTCTTAGCCCAAAAGTTCTTTCTCAAAGAGAACAACCTGGCCGCTATTTAATGTTGCCTAAGATCCATTAACACTTGCTGTCCCCCTACTGTGCTTTAATTTTTTTTTTTTAGGCCACTTATTACCATCTGACCTCTTATCTATTTTACTAATTTATATTCTTTATTACTTTTTTCAAATAAATTATCAATTTCTAGCTCTCTCTCTTCTTCCAGTACCCCCATGAGGTAAATGTTGGTAGGCTTGAAGTTGTCCTAGAGGCTCCTTACACTATCCTCATTTTCTTTTTTGGATTCTGTTTTCTTTTTGCTGTTCTGATTGGGTGTTTTATGCTTATATTCCAAATCACTGATTTGATTCTTGGCTTCATCTAATCTGCTGTTGATTCCCTGTAAATTTTTCATTTCAGTTAACATATCCTTCATTTCTGACTGGTTCTTTTTTATGGTTTCCATATCCCTTTTTAAGCTGTTGAAGTTCTCATTAAGTTCATTGGGCATCCTTATAACCAGTGAACTCTGTACCTGGTAGATCACCTGTCTCCATTTTGTTTAGTTCTTTTTTTTCTGGAGTTTTGTTCTGTTCTTTCATCTGGGACATGCTTCTTTGTCTCCTCATTTTGGCATCGTAACTGTGTTTGTTTCTATGTATTAGGTAGAACTGCTACATCTCCCAGGCTGGGTAGAGTGGCCTTTTGTAGTAAGTGTTCTATAGGGTCCAGTGGCGCAGCCTCCCCCATCACCCAAGCTGGAAACTCCAGGTGCACCCTCTCACACTGTGCACTGTGTACACCCTCCTATTATAGGTGAGTCATGATTGCTATTGATACATCAATGGGAAGGATTTACCCCCCCATAATGATCTGCAGCAAGGATGGGCTGGGACCACAGACCTCCCACCACCATGGAGGATTAATAAAGTCAGGAACCAAAGAATATGTACTGTAATTCCGTTTATACCAAGTTCAAAAAACAGACAAAAATAAACTTGTGTTTTGAGATACACGCTTAGATAGAAGAACTATAAAGAAAAGCAAGGACATGATTTTCATCAATGTCAGGATATTAATTACCTCTGTCAGGGGTGGTAGTGACTGGGAGAGGGAGGAGCTAACCTTCTCAACTACAGGCAGCAATCTGTTTCTTGACATTAGTGGTGATTATATGGGTGTTGTTTTGTGATAAATCATCAAACTGTACATATTTTTTTCCTTGACCTTTTCTCTATAAATATTATATTTCACTATAAATAAGGTTTAAAAATATTTGAGGATCCCAAGGTAGTTGGTCCCATAAACTTAATCTTACATGCCATACGATTTAATAATAACTTGGTCTCTAGTTTCAACTCTTGGTCAGTTCAGTCCACAAATGTTCAATGCTTTCTCTAGGTCTGTGTTTCTTTCCTGTTTATAACTTTTGTGGTTTTTTTCTTATACTTTGTTGTCTGTCAACATTAGGTAAGTCAATTTCCTTCTGACCCTTGTATTTGTTACTCAGGTTAAACTTAAATATTAGATCACATTAAAGTCCATTTATCTCTGTCCATGTCTGGACACGATTCCCTGGTTCCATGCAGATTTCCTTTAGGTCCTACGAGAGACTGGATGACGGAATATACTGGTGAAAATCCAGAGTTTGTACTAGAAAAACAACTTTTTCATTCAACTTTTAGTGACCCACTAACGCTTGGCTTTTGTGTATATAAAGGCACTTTCTGATGAAGAAATATGAGTGCTCCTGGGTATGCCCAAAGGGAAACGATTGATGGTCAGTAAGAAAACTAGTTAGAGGTGTGTCAGGCATGGAAATGAGTGGAGGTCTGGAAACCCCACCTCCCTTTTTTCTGAGCCCTCAGATTTGTAAATCTAATGTTTATTGTCCCTTCTTTTGTATTATATTCTAGATCTCCTGTTCTAAAACCATTTTTCTTCCTGTATCCCAAAAAAAAGGTTAAGGTAAGAGAGATTCCTCAATCTGCTTCAGTATCAAGCATATGTTATACTGGTATTTTTTGGAGAGATTAGTTTTGACAATCCTCTTTAACTATATTGTTCATTTCATTAAAAGATAAAAACTATTAACGGTCATGGTTGCAGAATGGGTCACTCTAATTACCTGATTATTCCTATTATGTGAAGATTAACCCTCCCCATGAAGTGGGTCTCTCTTGATTCAGATGGGTGGACTACACATTATTGCACCTGCATTTTTTCCCAGGGTTACAAGATTATATTGGATATTGTCTTGGTTGTTCACTTTTAAATATATTGTACTTTGCCAGTTATCTTCTGCCTAGGAATCTGGATAGCACTCACAGTGAAAATGTATTCATAAAATGTAAATGTCTCTGATAATTTAAATTCAACAGGAAAAAAGGAAAAAAATCAATGTTTCTAAACCTTCACACATAAAACTTTAGGAGCCATAAGCACTCCTGAAAACAATGAATTTCTTTAAAAAGTTATTGTCAAAGTAACCAAGTGCTTCCGAATTTTTTAATCAGCAAAATTAGGGAGTTTTTAAAAACTAACATTTAATGCTAATAAGTTATATGAAGGGAGGCATCAAATCTATCTTATTTACCACTATAGCCCCAGCACAATACTGGGCACATCATAGGTGTCAAAAGTATTTTTAATGAATGAAGTTCATTGCGTTAGGCAACATTATGTGTGCTATTTTATTTAATCTTCACAGTGATGTTAAAAGTTAGGTTTTGCTATCCCCATTTTATTGAAGAGGAAATTGATTCTCAAGGAGGAGAAAAGAATTGCCCGAGGTCACACAGACACCAACTAGAAAATGGCAGACATGGGAATCAAACTATGATGTGCCTGACTCCACATCTGACGATGACACTCATTTGAGCACAGACAGCTAGTTGCCTTCCCAACAGCCATTTCCCTCCTCATCCTTCTTTATTAGAGTACTAATTTTGTCTTAGTGTCCTATTCTCTCAGGTGACTCAGATAAATCCTGATTGGTCTAAGCCAAGATAACGCTCCCATTGCCCATGCCTGCCTGTGACCAGTTGAAATATAACCTGTCTGGGTCACTGAGATTGGAGAGAAATATTCTTTTTTTTTTTTTTTTTAAATATACTTGTATTGATTTCAGAGAAGAAGGGAGATGGAGAGAGAGAGAGAAATATCAATGATGAGAGAGAATCATTGATCAGCCCCCACTGGGGATTGATCCCATAACCGGGGCATGAGTCCTAACCAGGAACTGAACTGTGACCTCCTGGTTCATACGTCAACGCTCAACCATTGAGCCACACCAGCCAGCAGGGAAATATTCTTATGGTTGGTGGTAGGGCAGGGGTTCTGGGAAAGGATTTTTTGTTTTGTTTTGTTTGCCTCTTTAACAAAGAAACACAAGGGGAAAGCAGACCTTTCTCTGACTCCTAACTGTTGATATAGGGGGATGTGATGCCTAGAGCTATTGCAATCTTCTTGCTGCCTCTAGGGGAGTTAGGAGACCATCTTAGATGCCTAATGTACTACTGGGCTCCCCTAGTGTGTTGCTCAATAAGTGCTAACTGTCAATCAGGTCCTTGCTTTTCACTCAGCCAGTTACTTCAGAGCCTGAGCCACCAACCAGCTAACTGGAGTGTCCAGTCACTCTATCTCATTGACATTGTCAAAACTAATTGCACCTCAATTTTAAATATCTCTTTTCTAAACAGACATATAAAATGAAACGTTAATCTAGTTTTTATCATTATTTTATGGAACTGGGATGTCTTCACTTATTTATGAATTCACTATTTACTGGTGCCAGTTACTGGGGAGCAATGGTAAATACTTGAATACACACAAAGAAGAACAAGGAGAGATATTCCATTGGCCTGGTTAGGAAGGAGAAGAGTCAGAGAAAGGTCAAGGAGGAAGGGTCAAGGAAGTCTCTACACTGGAGCTGACAGGAAATGACATTTGCACTGAACCCTAAAAAACCAGAAGGAATTATCCAGGTTGGAAACAAAAAAGGACATTCTCTGCAAAGGAAGTAGCATAGGCGATGCATGGGTTCCGAGAGAATATGGCACAGTGAAGGAAGTACAAGTAACTGAGTATATAGAATACAGGTCAGACAAATCTAGAGAGGTGAGCAGGGCCCTGGTCACAGAGGGCCTTGGGGCCAAGCTAAGGTATAAAGTGTGTATCAGAAAGCAGGAGGGAGTTACTGAAGGATAGTAAGGGAACATGATGGTACCTGAACTTCAGGAACATCACTTTGGCAGCAGAGAAGAAAAATTTGGGGAGGAGAGAAAGGGAATGATTAGAGGTAAGGAAAGCAGAGGAAAAAAAATGAACCAGAACTTTTAGATTCAAGAGGTATTTAGGAAGTGGTTTAGATAGAACTTGGTGAGTAGATATGAGACATGAGAAAGTAGTGGGTAGGAAGTTTGCAAGAAATGCAGAGCTGGCACGGGGCCGTGGAGGAGGCTGCCAGGCTGTGCAGAGGGCTCCGCTGAGCACAGAGACCATGAGTTAAGGGCTCCAGTGCACATGATTGAGTGCTTTACTAAGGTTTTAAGAGTAAGAAAGGCTGGATTAATCCACATTGGGGTAAATATTGCAGAAGGAAAATGGAGCAAGAGAGTGAGAAGTTGAAGGTGGTGTTTATTTTTTTAATGTCTTTTTATTGATTTTAGAGAGAGAAGAAGGGAGAGGGAGAAAGACAGAAACATCTGAGAGAGAAACATTGATTGGCTGCTTCCTGCATGCCTTTTAGTGGGAATTGAGCCCGCAACCCAGCGACCTCTTGGCTCATGAGGCGATGTTCAAGCAACTGAGCCACACAGGCCAGGCACAGGTGTTATTTAAAGAGACAGGTTGAAAGACTAAACCAACAAGAAGAAAGTCTAATACATGGAATGCAAGGATAGAACTTCAGTCCAAGTATGGTGGATAAGCAGCTATAATGGGAACAATGAGGATAACAGGAGTTTGTGGTAAGAAAGTTGAGCAGTGTGGTTAAAGATGTTATGCGTGGAGTGGCTCCAGGTAATAACAAGGGCGAAAGGATAAGTTGTTGCTATCTGTGTGGAGATGAAGGTTACTAGAGTTGAAGAAGCCAAAGTGTTAGATATTGGAAGGGTCACCAAAATGGCAGGTTTGGGGTGGAGGGAAAAATCATAAGCCATGTTCCAAAGTCTCTGATACATGTCAGGGAATGATGAGAACAACAAGAAGGATGGAAGATAGTAAATTTGAAATGTACAAGTTTCAAAGGGAGGGTTTCTATAAGGAATTGGAGGAAGGTTGAATTGCCAAATGCTAATTTATTAGTTATTTAGCACTTATGGTGTGCCAGCTTCTGTTCTAAGTGATTTACATATACTAAACTTATTTAATTGTCACCTATGAGGTAAATACTATGATTATCCCCATTTTCCCATGTGGAAACTAACGTTCTGAGACATTTAATAACTTGCTCAAAGTACATAGTCACGATTCCAATCTAGGCTGCAAAGGTCACAGTCTTACCCACGTCACTGACCTGTCAATTCTGCTGGACAAGCCCAGCTAGCTCCTGTTGGTTAAGTGGCAAGTTCAAGAACAAACAGCCTCCACTGAAGAGTGCAGGGAGGAGGTAGTGTCTGCAGTGGGGAGCCATTCAAAAAAGGCAGAACCTGACTGGTCCTTGATAGCATCAGTTTCTCTATATTTTGTAGAGTCCATTTTATTTAGTACTTAAACATAATAGTGTGCCTTTGAACTATGTGCTAATATGTAAACTTCCTCAGGCCTTTTCAGAAGTGGGTGTAGTATACTTTTATAATCAATGGTGACATTATTTATTACCTATAAGTATTCAATTATGTAAAGGAATTCATTTGAACTTTACAACATTCTGACTAAGAGAATTTATACAACATTCTGACTAAGAATGTTCCTCTCTCATCGATGTTTCTAACTCTCTATCCCTCTCCATTCCTCTCTGTAAAAAGAAATAAAATATATTTTAAAAAACAACAAAAAAAAAAAACCACCCAAGAGTTCAAGGATATTGGAAGGCATTCTAATCCAAAGAAGCCTTTTTTTTTTTTTTACTCAAATTCTTTTTATTTTCTTAATTAAGGCCCAAAGAGTCTTTGAATAATGTGCTAATCCAATGAATCACTGAGAAATTAGCTTTGTCTTATAGAGTTACTACTCTTCCTGAAAAGTGTAGCCCATAGACATGAGGAAAATATAAGATTCATACAAAAAAGATATTTATGGTGTAATTATAAACTAACTGCACCAGGGACTCCTAATGAAAAGTCTGCATGTCACAATTACATTTGAGAACTCCGGTACATATGAAATAAGCTCTTTCAAAATGTGATTCCAGTTTTATGTAGAAATGCATCTACTGAAATGAAGCATGATGCACACAGGTTATGTTAATCATGAATGTGATCACGGATAGTTTAATCCAAATTAAGAGTAGATTTGTCAGATATAGAGCCTCCATCAGGTAATCTGTGAAACCAAGTTATTATTATTATTCACCTGAAAGGTTTAGAGAGGCAGCTTTTGAGAGGTTCTTGGTGAAGCTTTGGCTCCTAAAAAAAACTGAACAGTTTATAGACCGAATAGTTCCTACACAAGGGGAGAGAAGAGGAATTGGAGCATTGTTAGTAAAAAAAAAAAAAGGTACCCTTTATTTCTACTACCACTCCGTTCTTTGAAGAAAAAAAAAAGTAATTTGTGAAGTCAGGAAGTAAAGGCAGTGAAATTCAACACAGACCAGTTTATCTGATGCTTTTTCTGTGTCCAGTTTGCAAGGCTCTGAGTTCCCTGCTAACCTATAGCCATATGATAGGGTGGTAGGAGAGGTCGGTAAAAATAAGTTGCAGTCTTTCCTTTCAGGTTGCTAATAATATATTTGAATTTTATGTTTATTGTTCTCTTGCTTGTTTATATAGTTTTGCCACTTATGTAAATTCCTAAACTATCTATTGCTGAGTTTACATAATTTTGAATTTTATATAAGTGGAATCAAACTCTCTTGTTCTGTAACTTAGCTTGTTTTTTTTTTCCACTCAAAATTATCTTCTGAGATTTATCAGTGTTGAGGCATAGAGCAATCATTTATTCATTCTTCATCACTATAGAGTTTCATTTTATAAATATGCTATAATTTACAAACTTACTTTTTTGCTTTACAAGCACGCTGAAATTTTTGTAGGTTTTTGTTTGTCTGCTTTGTTCTTACACATATGGCCGCCTTGAACACCCTTGTACATCTGGTACTCATGTACAAAAAGTTTCTCTAGGTATTGACCTAGAGGTGGGATTGTTGAGTCATTGGGTATGTGCCTCTTTATCTTTGTTTTTAAATAATGCCAACTTGTTTTCCCAAGTATTAATTTACACTCATCCCTTCAGAGTCTCTCCAGTACTTGGTATTAGCCAACTTTTGAATTATTTCCAGTGTGATTAGTACAAAGTAATATTTCATGTAGTTTTAATTTGCATTTTCCATGTGTGTATTACCCATCCTGTTGCCTTTCTGGAAATGCCCTTTTGTATATTTTGCCCTTTTTTTCCTTTTTTTTTTTTGGGGGGGGGGTCTATGTTTTCTTAATGCCTTTTTAAAAAGAATAGATTTCAGAGAGGAAAAGAGAGGGGGAAAGGGCAATAGAAACATCAATGAGAGAAAATCATTGATCAGCTACCACCTGCACAACCGGGGATCGAACCCACCACCTGGGTATGTGCCCAGACCAGGAATTGAACCGTGACCTCCTGGTTTATAGGTTGAAGCTCAACCACTGAGCCACTGAGGCTGTGCTCAGTTTTTTAATTATTCATTCAAAGACCAATACTTGGCTTTTTTATTTGCTTTGTTGTAAATTTACTCCCTATTTCATTAATATTTGCTCTTGCCTTTATTATTTCTGCTTTCATTGTACCTGTTTTGATGATCCTTTCCTAATTTCTTATGTTGAGTGCTTCCCACATTAGTTTTCAGTCTTGCCTCTTTTTTTCACGTAGGGAATTAAGGCTATAACTATCTCTCTAAGTGCTATAATGTATTGGTTCTACATATTTTAAAATGTTGTTTTCATTTTATTTTCTAACTTCTATTATGGTCCCCTTTTTGCTCATGAATAATTTAGATGTATATTTAGATGCACAAGCAATTATAGCAAGGTTGCAGGATACAAGCAATCCAAAAGCCAATCCTTTTACTATACACCAACAATGAACAAGTGAAATTTCCACAAAAAAAAAAAATGCAATTTACATGAGCAGGCAAAAAAAGATGAAACACTGAGGTATAAAGCTAACAAAATATGTATAAATATATATGAAGGAAACTGTAAAACTTGTGAAAGAAATTTTAAAAAACTAAATAAATGGAGAGATAGCCCATGTTCATAGATAAGAAGTCTGAATATTATCAAGAGAGACTTTTTCCCAACTTGATTTATAGATTCAATGCAATCTAATAAAAACCCCAGCAAGTTATTTTGTGGATGTCAACAAACTGATTCTAAAAGACCCTAATTTAAACTGTGGACTTTGGTGGTAATGATGTATCAGTGTAGGTTCATTGATTGTAACAAATGTTCCTTCCTGGTGCAGGATGTTGATAGTGGGAAGGTATACATGTGTGAGGATAATGGTGTATGGAAACTCTCTGTACTTTTTGCTTAATTTTACTGTGAAAATCAAACTGTCCAAAAAATAAAGTCTTAAAAATGAGGGTTTTTTTTTTTTCCTTCAGCTGGCCGCCCCGCCCATTGCCACTTGTAGCTTGTGCCCCGCCCCACTTGCTTCGAGAGCCGCTGCTCATTTGGTCATGACGGCTTTATAGTGTGACGGCCACGGGCCTTTTATAGAAGCAGTAGTATAGAAACATGAGGTGACCCAGTCTTGTAATGGGAAATGATGGAACTGTTTCATGATGGAAATGGAGTGGATAGTATCGCCAATCAATGCCACTTGCACATTTTTTTTTATACAGTTACCATAAATTCGGAAATTTGGGGCATAACAAGTTGAAAAGGAGTTTCTACGGCTGCTGGCATAAATTTAGAGCTAATTTTTAGAAGAGATTTACAACTCACTTCTATCAACTGGCTTAAAAAAGCTTCCTCTTCACCCATTAATAAAAAGATAACCCCTAATTAGCTCCTAATAGACTACTATAAAATCATAAACAATAGGGAAATGGACACTAAGCTAATTACCAGCTAATGAAAGTCTCCATCTGGAAGTATTTGAAAGATAACTTATCAGAACAAATATTCAAATGTATCTGCTTCAGTACATTTCTCAACATTTGGAAGGAACATATGCTGAATAAGAACCTGTAAGTAAGCACCTGCTGATAGCATTCAGTATGGCCATATCCACTTTTGCCAAATTACCATCTACAATTATTGAAAACTGTTATTGTCAGGGATCTTGGTTTTGTCCAGAACTTGCAATGGCAAGAAACAACAAGTTACCAATCCTTACATTGCATATTAAAATAACAGTGGCACAGTTCAGTGAATTGTTTTGCCTCAGTAACCTTAAACAAGAAAAACTAAGCAGCAATTTTAAGCGGGCTAGACAGGACGGGAGAAGAATAAGGTTTCCCTTTGTTTAGAAGGAACAGCATGGAGACAAAAAATAATTCAGAGGTAAACACAGAATACCTTTCCAGCTGATAGTTATTGCTTGCCTATTCTATACAGCGTGGTTCGGATTCTCATAACAGCTGCACTGGTCATAAAGATAAAAAATAATTGCAAGGGCCACCTTGGAAATAACTAAAACAGTTTATACAGTTTAGTACCTTTATCGAGAGCTTGTATGCTGCAGGCACTTACTGTGCTAGCCATTAGGACAAAAAGAGGAAAAAGACATGGCTCCACCCTCATATGCTTATATAAGCACATGCATTCATATAAGTAAATTTAAGACACGCTATTCTAGATTCCCTGCCACAGTGTGACTTGACTGTACATGGGTGTGAGTGCCAGGTTCGCCACACCCCAAGACAAAGATGAGACTGACTAGCTATGACACAGAACGCTCCATTGTGAGGCGCTGGCACTTGAGCGGTGTGCCTCAGACGAATTCTCTGAGGACTGGGTGGGGGAGTTGGAAATGCTCTTTCAGGGAAATTGCACTGATGAGGCAGCCATTAATATATGGGAAACAAAGAGCCTTTCATTCCAGTGTCAGCCCCAGAGCTCTACTTGCTAGAGCTTCCTCACCTTAGTTTGCCCCAGACTATCAGAGTTCATTGTCACTCTCTCCTCCCCATCAGCAAGCAGAGGCAGAACTGAGATCAGAATACTCACCCAGAAGCAGAAGAAAAGTTTGTAGGTTGTGGGGTTTGTTTGTTTGTTTGTTTGTTTGTTTTGTACTGAGAAGAATGAGAAAGCAATATGCTTCATGTAGTCCCATAAAAGCAGAACTTTTTTAAAAAAAACTAGAATTAGTTTCAAAAACAGAACTTCTAAGGTGAGAGTCAAGAACTGATCAATTAATATTCCAATTAAATGAAATTTTAAGTACCTTCTTATTTATACAATCTTTTCCCCCATTTCCTGCCTTAACAATTTCTTTTTCAGATTGATATCCATCTAATTAATAGAGAGCATATTGAAACCTTCCACGAAGATCTCACCTTTACACAGGACACATTGGCTTCACCAAATTTACCCAAGAGAGCTGAGGACCTAAAAGGTTTGTTCATACTCTCTATCTAGCATGTTCTGCCAAAGTAGTTATTCTTTCCATTTTTCATTACTTTTATTCTTCCAGTGTATTTTTGGCATCTGTAAGGATGCTGTGGCAAGTATGGAGGAAGTCTTAAGGGAGGTGTGAGGGCAGTGTCTCAGTAGAATATTCATCAGCTCTCTAGGTGTGCTCTTTCAGGGTCATGTCGGTGCCAAGGCAGGGGTTATTAGTCAATGCAGCTGGTCCTGAGGCGTCCAGGAGTCATTTGTCTGGTTTTGCTGCTTTTCTGGTCCTGGAGCTGAAATACAGCTGAGGCGTAGATGTTATCTCCTAGGGAGGAAAAGTCAGGAGGCGGGGAGAAGTTACTCTGGGGATGAAGTCCTTGTTTTTCTCAGTTTTGCCCCTTGCTAGGCACCCAGGGCTTTCCACCCTGGTGCCCTTCTGTATCTGGCTGTAAATTGCTCAGCTGGTTGTTGGGTTTCGTTTTGTTTTGTTTTGTTTTTCAGCTATCTGTCTCAATTTGCCTATTCCACTTACCAAGGAATTTTTCTAGCTTCTTACCTTCCTCAGTAACTGACACAGGAATTGTATTATTAGGGGGCTGGAGTTAGTCAACTAAATCTTGGTAACTGAAACTTGTGCATATTGTAGCTGTGCAGAGTGAGTGTTATCAGAAAGGGGGCCTGGCCCTGAGTGGGTCTGCCTGGGGCCAGGTAGTGATGTGTGGGTTCCTGACTTCCTTCAGGAGAGATTTCACAACATGAGTCCAGATGATTTTCAGAGACATTTATGAGAGCTGGGGACAATGGAACAAGGAAGGGCCTAGGATAGAAGAAGCAACAGGAGAGAGACTAAGTGGGGTTGCTTGGGCTCACTAAGGCAGAGAAAAGGAGGCCGTGGGGACAGGTTCAGGGCATTACCTCCGGATGAACTGCCACTGCCCACTGCCCTTGTTGCAAGTCTTGTGAGGTCATTTGGAGTTTAGGAGATGCATGCCTGTGCGGGGAAAACGGGTGGGGAGGGGAAAGGAAAGGATCCTCTTAAGAATTTTTAAAGACTGGGAGTCTAGGAGGTCTTAGGGGAGGATCTCAGTAGAATATATTTCAACTTTATGCTAATGTACCAAAATGAGGTTTATTCCTTTAACTTCATGTGTCTTTGGGTGTGGATGCCAAGTGGCACTAATTGGATTTCTGCTATCTATCCCTGAGTTGGGTGATTTAAGCTATATTTCCTCTGGTTGGGGAGAAGTGCATCCTGTTTACTCTTAAGTGTACTTGGGTACAGAAGATAGGATTTTGCAATTTACTAGATGGCTATAAACTGCTTGGTCCTTAATTTGTCTCAGTTTCCCTATTCTGCTTGTCTTGGCTTATTAGCCTGTGCCATTAAGACTGCCTGTATATTCAAAGGGTTTATGCTATAATTGTCCATGTGCTTCTTGGCCTAATTTTAATTACCTTATGCTTATGAAATTAGCTTTAAAGGTAATTTACAATTGAGAATTTATTCCCACTTGTTTGAAATGGTTTTTTTGCCCTAGTTGGTTTTGCTCAGTAGATAGAGCATTCGTCTACATACTGAAGGGTCCCTGGTGCAATTCCAGTCAAGGGCACATCCCTGGGTTGCAGGCTTTATCCTCAGTAGGGGGCATGCAGGAGACAGCCAATCAATGCTTCTCTCTCATCATTGATGTTTCTGTCTCTCCCTCTTCCTTCCTCTCTGAAATCAATAAAAATATATTTTAGAAAAAGAAAAAAAGAAAGAAATGATTTTCTTACTAGTTCATTTTTAGGAGCTCTTACTAGTTTTTCATATTCTTAACCTTGATTTTGGTGAACTGGTAATTTCCTGCATTAAATTAAATGCTGTTCAATCTTAGTATATATATAGTTTTAGTCTCCCATGAAGATGAGATATAGAGTCTTAAAGAGTTATTATTCCCACAAAATCATCATAAAGATAAAAAATCTGAAATTTTCTGCTTTCCATTTGTTAAAGAAAACTGTAGGTCTTTAACTTCCTAGCAGTTATGCAGTTATACCCATTTCCAGTGATATGGATATATCAATATTGTCACCTACTCATTTTATTTTTGGTTTTATATAAAAATTGTATTTTTAAAGCAGAACATATATCTATGCTTCATAAAAGTTTAGTGTTCTTAGAGCTCTGAAGAAACATACATCCAACCTAGAGTGCCAAGCCTTCCCAAAGGGGATGATCTGATTGTGAACAATTAAGCTGCTCTATGGAACTTTCCTGTTAGAACAACCACATTTCATATGACCATCTTCAGTTTCCTTTTATACCTCCATTGGTAGATCTACCAAGTGGCTCACTGACATATCGCTTAGAAGATCTGGCCTACACAAGAAGTGGGGACAAAGGCAACTCTGCAAATATAGGTACGTTTTTGTTTATAAAAGCCATTTTTCACATCTCTAGAATTGGTTTCAGTCACTTAATAAGTTTTCATTTGGATTCAAACCACTAAAGTTTTTGTTTACTGTATTTGTGAGGCTATATTGAGTTGTCCAATGCCATCTAGCTATTTTCTAGCTGACATAACAAACAAAATTGTGTGCTTCAGATGAACTGTGCCTTTCAATAATATATTTTTACAAAGAGATAAATAATTTAAACATACTGAGGCCAGAAGATTGACTCCTATATCATCCTATCTAATAAAAGAGTAATATGCAGATTAACTGTCACTCCCTCACTCTGTCACTCTGTCACAAAGATGGCTACAGAGCTGGAGTGAGCAGGAGCCTTGAGTTGCCCCAGCGATGGAGGAAGCCAAGCTTCCCGCCTGTCCTGGCTGGCCCTGAGCTCTGCTCAAGGCTACAAAGTTTCAATTATAGAAAATAAATAAATCCAAGATACTGCTTCCAGCTGACATGGTCTCTGCTCAAGAAGGGGCTGGGAACCTCAGTTGTCCAACTGGACCAACACTACAGAGTTTCAATTATAAAGTTAAATAAATCCCAGATACCTGCTTCCAGCCTACGGGCATGGCCAGCCTGAAAACGGTCATCAGCCCCTCACCCAGGCTGGCCAGGAACCCCAATGGGACTGCCACTCTGATCTAGGACATACTTTAGGGCAAACCAGCCAGTCCCCATCCGTGCACCAGGCCTCTATCCTATATAATAAAAGGGTAGTATGCAAATTGACCCTAACAGCAGAACGACTGGGAATGACTGGTCACTATAACACACACTGACAACCAGGGGCAGATGCTCAATGCAGGAAATGCCCCCTGGTGGTCAGTGTGCTCCCACAGGGGGAGCTCTGCTCAGCCACAAGCCAGCTGCCAGCACAGCGGTGGTGGCAAGAGCCTCTCCCACCTCCTCATCAGCACTAAGGATGTCCGACTGCAGCTTAGGCCTACTCCTTGCTAGCAAGTGGACATCCCCCAAAGGCTCCTGGGCTGCCAGAGGGATGCCTGACTGCAAGCTTAGGCCTGATCTCCTGGGGAGCCTCTCTACCTCTGAAAAATCTTTTCTCCTTTTTCACTCCAGAAATTGCCAGATCCTTTTCTTTTCTCCTTAGAATAACTTTCCTGGTTCTTTTTCCTTTTTAACCTCTTGGAATGCCATTTACTCATCTCTTTACTGAAATCCCAATACCCAGATTGTCACTTAATTAATGCCTTTAAGTGGACTGTAAATGCCTCTGACGTTTAGTAAAAATAATATATCTAAAACCAGAGTAGACCTAAATCTTCAGTGTCTAGTGAGTTTGCAAACTGAAAAGAATACAGGTAAACAAATACAGATGCCTATATCTGAAATCTTATAAACAATGACTTCGTTGACACTTTGTCTATTCCTGGAAGGTTATCAGGAATATGGCCACAGGCAGTTGGTATACTTCATCTTCACCATTACCTGCTGTATTTATTTGAGCTATTTGAGCTGAGATAACTAAAAGAAATGGATTAGCCGACCTTTTATTTCTGAACATTCTCTAGAACAATGATTTTCAACCTTTTTCATCTCATGCCACACATTAATTACTAAAATTCTGTGGCACACCAGAAAATATGTTTTTGCCAATCTGACAAAAAAAATAGGTATAATTTTGATTGATTTACAACAACAACAAAAATAGAAATAATAATTACCTACCTGTTTTGCTCCAAAATGACTTTTTAAAAGTCAGGTGCCTTTACTTGCATATAAGG
The DNA here is from genome assembly GCA_004026665.1 of Murina feae. Taxonomy (NCBI): domain Eukaryota; kingdom Metazoa; phylum Chordata; class Mammalia; order Chiroptera; family Vespertilionidae; genus Murina; species Murina feae. The sequence goes on from PVJC01010001.1 coordinate 38,864, forward strand.
ATTTCTGATATCAAGTGTTAGCCAAGCAGATGCAGCCTTACTTTGTGATGAACTAATAAGTTGCAACTACATTTTATAACCTATATATTTATGGTTCAAGACAGGACATTCACATCAGAGGGCTATTTTTGTGTTGGGTATTGTAATATGTTTTATTAGACAATTTAAGGGAAAAGAGGTCAGTGCCCCTGACTAAAAGGTCAGGTATTGCACGTTTTAAAAATTTTGCATCACATCAGTGTGCCATGGCACACCAGGTGAATAGAGCAGTGAGCATGATTGTCAAGGTCATTGACTTCTGAAAGTTAGTCTTTTGAATTTAATATTCTCAAATTTTTTTGTTTGATTTTGTATCATCTTCCATCCTCTCTTCTCAAATTGCAACTATTTGGCTTATGCTTAGTTTTAAAAATTGAAAGGATGAAAATAAATTTTCCAAGAATTTCATAATGCCGTTTGAAATAATTAGAGTTGCCAGACAAAATAAGAATGCCTTATTAAATTTGAATTTCAATTAAATAATGAACATTTTTTAGTGTAAGTATGTCCCATGCAATGTTTAGATATGTCCTAAATTAGACGTATTATCTAAATCTGGCAACCCTAAATTAGGCATATTGCCTAAGTAAGAGATTCACTTTGATGACAATAGTTTGACCACTCTCTCTCTTCAAATCCCTTTTCCCCTTCACCATCCCATATACAATATCCTCACAGAATCAGATTAAGATACTTCAAATTAGCCAGTCATTTTGATCAATCTTCAGCATATGTGCTTAGTAATGTGATGTTTTGTACACAATAGGCATCATAGCACAGCACCCTCTCTACTACCCATACTTAAAAAAGTTTCTAACTGCTCAAGCCATAGAAGATTATTTCCAACATATTCTGCATAAAGGACAACCTGGAGAAAATTCGGTGACAAGGTATGTTTTAACTTAAGTGATTGAATTACCACATTCATATTTGGGGCTTATAATAGTTGAGCATATTGATTTTGAATTAGGAGATCACTGGCTTTTATTTTGATTCTAGAACTTTTTTCTTTTGCCTCTATTATGGGAGATTCAAAATAACAGAAGACATGAATGCTATCTTTCAAAATGAATTGGTAGTCATGCTGAAGTAACACTCTTTGAACACTAAAGTGATAAAATGTGAAGCAGCTAGAAGTCAACCTAAGACCCTTTACCATATGATAAAATTGCATGTCCAAACATCAAACCTAGGAGATGGGAGAGAACTGTGTGTGACATGGACTAGGGAAAAGTGTGAGAGAAATAGTATATTGGCCCTTTAGGTGTTGCCTCAGTGTGAGAATCTTAATATAGTTGCATATAGTTGAATCATATACCAGAGAAATTTATTAGCAAGTAAAATGTAAATAGTCTAATTTTCTTAAAATTAAAGAGTTTTTCAAAAGAATATGCAATCTAATCAAAATACGGGATAATATATACATTTTAAAACTAAATCAATTATGTATTATTTCATATGATTGTTATATATTTTTAAAGGTGATTATTTTCTGTGAAAAAAATTATACAATTTTTCTTTTAATCAGACCTCTATTTCATTATCTTTAATTCCATCTTTAAGTTCTTTTTTCTGATAGCTGACTTTTAGAAATTCAGTTATCTTAAACGTTTAATCTAAGACCAGAAGACTGACATAATTAGTGAATTTATTTACTGCCCAAAATGAACAATCAGAACATTCGAGTTAAAGGTGGTATAATATATGTTACAACTTAGATATTGGTGTTTGTTTTTTTTAAGAAATTTTATATTTTTTTTGTTCATGTAAATACATAATTTGTTATTTTGTATTGATTTCTTTTTTTTAATCTTTATTGTTCATATTATTACAGTTGTTCCTCTTTACCCCCCCATAGCTCCCCTCCTCCCAGTTCCCACCCCACCCTCTGCCCTTATCCCCCCCCACTGTCCTCATCCATAGGTGTATGATTTTTGTCCAGTCTCTTCCCACACACCCAACACCCCTTTCACCCTGTGAATTGTCAGTCCACTCCCTTTCTATGCCCCTGATTCTATTCTATTCACCAGTTTATTCTGTTCATCAGATTTTTTTTATTCACTTGATTTTTAGGTTCACTTATTGATAAATATGTATTTGTTGTTCATAATTTTTTTTCTTTTATTTTATTTATTTATTTTTTTAAATTTATCTTTATTGTTCAGATTATTACAGTTGTTCCTCTTTTTTCCCCCATAGCTCCCCTCCTCCCATTTCCCACCCCAACTTCTGTCCTTGCCCTCCCACTGTCCTCATCCATAGGTGTACAATTATTGTCCAGTCTCTTCACGCACCCCCAACACCCTTAACCCCCCAAAATTGTCCTTCCACTCCATTCTATGCCTCTGATTCTATTCTCTTCACCAGTTTATTCTGTTCATCAGATTTTTTATTCACTTGATTCTTAGATTCACTCGTTGATATATATTTGTTGTTCATAATTTTTACTTTCCTTGTAATTTCCCCTGTAATTCTTGAAGTTGTCCCAGAGACTCCTTACACTATCTTCATACTTTTTGATCCTTTTTCTTTTTTCTTCTTTTCTTTTTTCTTTTTGCTTTTCCCGCTAGGTGGGTTTTGCTTCTTCATATTTCATATCTTTGACTTGCTTCTTGCGATCCTCTCGTCTGCTGTTGAATGTCTGTATAATATTCTTTATTTCAGTCAGTGTATGCTTAATTTCTAGTTGGTCCTTTATCATATCCTTGAGGGTCTCATTAGATTCATTGAGGATCTCACTAAATTTATCGGCAGTCTCTAGAAATTTCTTGAAAAACCTAATAACCGTGGTTTTGAACTCTATATCCTGTTGTTTTATTTCCTCCATTTCTGTCATTTGTGACCTGTTTCTTTGTCTCCGCATTTTGGCTGCTTCCCTTTCTGAGTTAGGCGATCACTGCGAGGGATTAACCTCTAAGCCACTTGGTTATGAGAGTCAGCTGTGTATACAGTGGGAGAACTTCTGTGCTGGAGACACCCTTACGGGGCAAGAGTTGTTTCAGTGGGACTTTTATGCTCACCGCATCTGCCCAGAGCGTGTTCCTTGTGGATCTGTTTTGTTTAGGTTACTCCCACTCTGGCCACTGGGTGAGGCTGCCTCCTGTATCTTTAAGGAGGTGTTGATTAAGCCTTTGCCTTAGGCTACTCAGTCTTTTATATGCAAAAGCCTCTGAGGCAGCTTGGGAGGGGCGGGGCCTCAGGGAGTTTGCAGGGCAGGGCAGAGCAAATAGCTATGGGGCTTCTCAGCCCTGCGCTGAGAGACACCAGGTCTCTGTGTCCCACGGTAATTGCTGCAAGCAACGCTGAGAGAAACCTGCTTTGGATTTCCTCCCGGTGCCAGTCAGTCCCCCTTCTCCAGGTGTCTGGGTCCTCAGAAACTTGCCTGGAACTGGAGTTCAGAGCCACTGGGAACTTGTGGCTCTCTCCGTTTTGGAAAAGAACCGTGTCCTCCGGCGCCAGCCCTCTCCCCGAGCCCCTTGCGCATGCCTCCGTACCTCTGTACTTTGCTTCTGCCGCTCCTCTGAGTCTCAGACTCTTTTCTAGTTGTAGGATTTTCACTCAGCCAGCCTTCCTGTGGGTGCAAGTGGTGTCCGTGTGTTCTTTTCGTGGTTTTTCTGAAATAGTTGTTCACGGCTGCATTTACGGTGTTTACCTTATGCCGCCATCTTGCTGTCTCCTGTTGTTCATAATTTTTATCTTTACTTTTTCTTCTTATTCCTCTTCTCAGAGGATACCTTTCAGCATTTCATATGATACTAGTTGGGTGGTGATGAACTCTTTTAGCTTTTTCTTGTCTATGAAGCTCTTTGTCTGACCTTCAATTCTGAATGATAGCTTTGCTGGGTAAAGTAATCTTGGTTGTAGGTTCTTGCTATTCATCACTTTGAATATTTCTTGCCACTCCCTTCTGGCCTGCAAAGTTTCTGTTGAGAAATCAGCTGACAGTCGTATGGGTTCCCTCTTGTAAGTAACTGACTGCTTTTCTCTTGCAGCTTTTAAGATCCTCTCTTTGTCTTTTGCCCTTGGCATTTTAATTATGATGTGTCCTCCTTGGATTCCTTTTGTTTGGAATTCTCTGCGCTTCCTGGACTTGTAAGTCCATTTCTTTCACCAGGTAGGGAAAGTTTTCTGTCATTATTTCTTCAAATAGGTTTTCAATATCTTGTTCTCTCTCTTCTTCTGGCACCACTATAATTTTGATGTTGGTACACTTGAAGTTATCCCAGAGGCTCCTTACACTATCTTCATATTTTTGGATTCTTTTTTCTTTTGGCTTTTCCAATTGGGTGTTTTTTGCTTCTTCACATTTCATATCTTTGACTTGATTCTTGTGATCCTCTAGTCTGCTGCTGGATCTCTGTATATTATTCTTTATTTCAATCAGTGTATGCTTAATTTCTAGCTGGTCCTTTTTAAGTTCCTTGAGGGCTGCACTAAATTTATCGACAGTTTCTAAAAAATTCTTGAAAAACCTTATATGGTTTTGAACTCTATATCCAGTAGTTTGCTTTCCTCCATTTCTGTCATTTGTGAACTGTTTCTTTGTCTCTGCATTTTGGCTGCTTCCCTGCATTGATAGAGTGGCTTTCTGTTCTAGGTGTCCTATAGGGCCGAGTGGCTCAGCCTTCCCAATTACCTCAGGTGGACACTCTTGGTGCACTCCTTTGTGGGCTTTGTGCACAGTCTTGTTGTAGCTAAGCCTTGATTGTTGTTGGTTTCACTGAGAGGAATTGACCTCCAGGCCACTTAGCTGTGAGAATCAGCTGTGTCTGAGAACTTCTGTGCTGGAGACACCCTTATGGGCAAGACTTGCTCCAGTGGGGCTTTGGTGCCCACTGAGTCTGCCCCCTGAGTGTGTCCCTTATGGGTCTGAGGAGTTGTAGACTGTGTGGTCCCACTCTGACCACTGGGTACAGTCTCTTGGAACTCTAAGGAGGTGCTATTTTAGCTTCTACCTGAGGCTACCAGCCTTTTATATGCAAAAGCCTCTGCATGCAACTTGGGAGGGGTGGGGTGTCAGGGAATCTACAGGGCAGAGCAACCAGCTATGGCTGCTTCTCAGCCCTGCCCTAAGAGTCACCAGGTCTCAAGCTGCTCTGGAGTTCCTCCCGGTGCCAGACGGTGCCAGACAGTCCAGCTCCTCCCCATATGATTCTGCATCCCCAGAAAGTCACCTGGAACTGAAGTTCAGAGCCATTGGGAGCCTGTGCCTCCCTCTGGTACGAAATGCTGCCAGCCCTTTCCGTGAGCCTCTTCGCACGCACCTCCGAACCTCTCCACTTTACTTCCGCACCCCTCTGAGTCTCAGTCTCTTTCTAGTTGTAGAATTTCCACTCAGCCAGCCTTCCTGTGGGTCTGGGTAGTGTCTGTTTTTTCTTTTCATTGTGGTTTTGAAATGGTTGTGCGTGGCAGCAATTCCAGTGTTTACCTATGCTGCCATCCTGGTTTCTCCTCAAGAAATTTTATATTATACTAGGGGCCCGGTGCACGAAATTTGTGCACAGGGGGAAGGGTGGGTGTCCCTCAGCCCAGCCTGCCCCCTCTCACAGTCTGGAACCCCTCAGTGGATGTCCTATGATGGCCCCAGTCTGCCAGGTGCC